>PVKV010029234.1:0-23884 GCA_004027835.1 Alouatta palliata | reverse complement strand
CAAATATTTTCAATTTGTTGCACTAAATTAAAATTTTTGATCAATTTTTAATAAAAAATTATTAACAAAATTAAAAAGCTTGTCAAGTTACTTCTTATCTTTCCAAAAGCCATTTCTACAAAATAACATAAATAACACTGTCACTTAGCATTTCCTTAAAGCTTATTTTGTGTTAACTCTGCTAAATCCTAAGCATACCAATAGTAAGTCAAATGACTCTGACCTCAACGTGTTTATATTACTCACGACTTCTGAAAATTAACTACTTTTTTGGGTGTTTTGTCTTTTTTTTTTTTTTTTTTTTATTCAGTCCTTCTCTGTTGCCCAGGCTGGAGAGCAGTGGTGCAATCTTGGCTCACTACAGCCTCAATGTCCTGGGCTCAAGCAATCTTCTTGCCTTAGTTTCCCAAGTGGCTGAGACCAAAGGCACATACCACCACTCCCAGCTAATTTTTAAACTTTCTGTAGAGATGGGGTCTTGCTATGTTGCCCAGGCTGGTTTCAAACTCCTGACCCCAAGTAATCCTCCTGCCTCAACCTCCCAAAGTGCTGGAATAATAGGTTGGACTACTGCACTCAGCCTTGATTTTTAAAAACTCTTCATTTTTCAGAAGTTTCAGGATTACAGAAACATTCTGAATATGATACAGTGAGTTGCCACATACTACTCCCTGATCCTATTATTAACATCTTATATTAGTATGGTACATTTTCTACCCTTAATGAATACTGATATATTATTATTAACTAAAGCCCATAGTTTTAAGTTCCTCCCATCTATGACAGTTTTACAGATTTCCCTGTTTTGAATGATGAGTTTTGTGATGCATTAGTCAGGTTTCCTTGTAGGATTGCCCCTCTACATAGTATTCTTTATTCTTTTTGTAAATGAGATGGGGTCTCACTCTGTCACCCAGGCTGAAGTACAGCTGGCTCACTGCAACCTCCGCCTCCCAGGCTCAAGCAATCCTTCCACCTCAGCCTCCTAAGTAGCTGAGACCACAGGCACATACCACCATGCCCAGCTAATTTTTTGTATTTTTGGTAAAAACGAAACTTCACCATGTTGTCCAGGCTGATCTTAAACTCCTAAGCTCAAGTGATCCACCCACCTCAGCCTCTCAAAGTGCTAGGATTACAGGTATGAGTCACCGCACCTGGCCTATACTGTACTCACTCACTTATTCATTCATTCATTCATTATGAGATGGTCAGTACCTTAAATGTTTGTGTCCTCAAATGTCCACCCTTGGGCAGGCGCGGTGCCTCACACCTGTAATCTTAGCACTTTGGGAGGCCAAGGTGGGCAGATCATGAGGTCAGGAGATTGAGACCATCCTGAATGACATGGTGAAAACCCATCTCTACTGAAAATACAGAAGTTATCTGGGTGTGGTGGCGCATGTCTGTAATCCCAGCTACTTGGGAGGCTGAGACAGGAGAATCGCTTGAACCTGGGAGGCGGAGACTGCAGTGAGCCGAGATTGTGCCACTACACTCCAGCCTGGTGACAGAGCGAGACTCCATTTCAAAAAAAAGTTCAGCCTTAGCTGTTCTGTTTTGCTCTGGATTAGTGCTTCTCAATCTGGATGCATCTAAGAATTATCTAGGGAGCTCTTTGAAAACCCAGATTAAATCCTATTAAATCTGAGTAAATGACATACTTTTTTGTTTTGTTTTGAGATGAAGTCTTGCTCTGTCACCCAGGCTGGAGTACAGTGGCACAATCTCAGTTCAGTGCAACCTCTGCTTCCCAGGTTCAGGCAATTCTTATGCCTCAGCCTTCCAAGTAGCTAGGATTACAGGCATGTGCCACCACACCCAGCTTTTTTTTTTTTTTTTTTTTTTTTTTTTTTTTTTTTTTTTTTTTTTTTGTATTTTTAGTAGAGATGGGGTTTCACCATGTTTATCAGGCTGTTCTTGAACTCCCGACTTCAGGTGATCCACCTGCCTTGGCCTCCAAAGAGTTGAGATTATAGGTATAAACCATCATGCCAAGCCATGTACTCATTTTTAAACATAAATACCCAGTAAGCAAATCTCATTATGTACCAAAGCTTGGTTCAAATTTTTTAATAATTATCAACATATGTGTATGCTTTTCTAAAATGTGTGAAAATAGAAAAACAGTCACTATTCTAAGGTTCAGTACTAAAATGACATCTATATTTCAACAACCCTAACTAATCTCTTTTAACTCCACAAACATCCTACACAGGTCTCCATATATCAAGTGGGGAAAGAAATAAACTCTAAGTTACAAAGAGAATTAAAAGTTACCTGCTCCTCTTAAAAAAAAAGAAAAAATATATATATATCCAAAAATATATCCACTTATCCCTCCTAGTTATCTAAATAAGAAATTATTAAAAAAAAAATCTGTGAGGCTGGGCATGGTGGCTCACTCCTATAATCCCAGCACTTTGAGAGGCTGAGGTTGGCGGATCACCTGAGGTCAGGAGTTCAAGACTAGCCTGGCCAACATGGTGAAACCCCATCTATAATTAATTAATTAATTAATTAATTAATTAAATCTGTGTAAAATATACTTCTTTCTGTATAACCAGCTTATATTCATTCATTTTTTCCTCTTTTCTTTTTTGAGATGGAATCTTGCTCTGTCGCCCAGGCTGGAGTGCAATGGCACCATCTCAGCTCACTGCAATCTGTGCCTCCCAGGTTCAAGTGATTCTCCTGCCTCAGCCTCCTAAGTAGCTGGGATTACAGGCGCATGCCACACCTGTCTAATTTTTGTAATTTTAGTAGAGACAGGGTTTCACCATGTTAGTCAGGCTGGTCTCGAACTCCTGACCTCCTGATAAGCCCGCCTCAGCCTCCCAAAGTGCTGGGATTACAGGCATGAGCCACCATGCCTGGCCCATTTCTTTCTCTTTTAAGTGGCAGACATAGTTTTGAGTATAAAATGTAGCTCTAGTTTTGCTAGCTTAAATCTAAATTCTAATTCCACAGTTACAAATTGTTGCAGAGGTAAAGCAGTCTCTGTTCAATCTCATTTAGGTGAAGGGGTACTTCTCATTTACAATAAATGAGATAACTGGAGTATGCTTTAGCTTTTCCCTAATTCTTGCTGTGTTTTACTGCCTTTGTTGGTTCTTCGTGAACACAAATAAAATTCTCACTAATAACTATGACTTACCAATTATACCAACTACAGATGTCTACAATTTAGGAGTTAAAAAAAAAAGACCTTAAGTAGTCAAAGAAGTCATTTTCCCACAAAAGGAACTCCAGATGGATACAATTTTTAAACTTTATTTTGACAAATAAAAATTGTCTATATGTATTGCATACAACTGGATGTTTTTATGTCTCTATATGTTATGGAATGATTAAATCAAGCTAATTTACATACCTATTATCTCATATATACAACCATTTTTGTAATGGTAAGGACACTTAAAATCTACTCTCTAGCTGGGCATGGTGGTGCATGTCTGGAAGATAGAGGCAGGAAGACTGCTTGTGCCCAAGAATTCTAGATAAGCCTGGGCAACATAATGAGACCCCATTTAAATTAAAAACAACAACAACAACAACAACAAACTACTTTCCAAGCAATTTTCAAGTAGTCAACCATGCTGTACCTTGGATCTCTAGAACTCATTCCTCTATATGTCTGAAACTTTGTACCCTTTAACCACATCTCCCCATTTCTCCCCAGCTCCCAGACCCCAGTAATCACCATTCTATTCTCTGCTTCTATGAGTCTAACTTTCTTAGATTCTACATATAAGTTAGATCATGTAGTATTTGTCTTTCTGTGTCTGGCTTATTTCATTTCACAAAATGTCCCCCAAGTTCTTCCATGTTGTTATAAATGTCAAGACTTCCTTTTCTTGAAAAGCTGAATAGTATTCCATTGTGTATATATATATACCACATTTTCTTTATCCATTCATGTGTTGATGAACACTTAGGTTGATTCCATATCTTAGCTATGGCAAATAAAGCTTTAATGAACACAAGAGGTAATAAGATCATTTTCTATTTGTAAAGAGAACCAAGAGCAAATTAGAGTGCTCAGCACTTACATGATGGTTTCTCAACACTAGGAGGGCTTTTGTGCATACTTTATTGTTGCTAACGCTGTTTAAGTGAGCATTTATTTTCCTTTAAAAGCATTCCACATCCATAGAGAAAAAAACTTGTAGTTTCTTCTCCTCACCATGAAACGCTTTATCAAATGAGTAATTTGTTTCAATAACTAAGACAATATGAATTATGTAGCAGGTGGGAACTCCCTTCAAAGTAAGAAAAAATATAGTTTCTCTCACCCGTAAAATTTTTTTAAATATATTTATTTACATTTAGGAGTATGGCTTTAAAGAAACTTCTGTCCTTCACATGACCCTCTGGTTCACGTGTCCAACAGTCTGACTATCATTTATCAGAAGTTACTAAACAAAAGATTCTAATTAGCCTAAATGAGGTACATGTCCGTTCTCTGAGGAAGACTGAATTGTTTCCCTCCATCTCTACTTCTGTTCTGAGTATTAGTCTGATACTCCTAAACCAGTTCATCCACATCCTTATAGCCTCAAAGGTAGAGAGGATCTCCTTTCCTGCCAGATGCAGTTCTGGTGGTGGTAGTGGTGGTAAGACCAAATTAAGACCTTTAGAGGTCCCAAGTACAGAAAATATAATAGTACGGCCCTCTATTCTCTCCCTATTAAATTCAAAATAAAAATAATACTAAACAGCTAACATTTAATCCAATAAATTCTTACTTATTTCCTGATTCTACAGTATTTTTTTAAAATGTTAAGATACTAAATGCTTTCAATTGTTTTTCAAATTCTTTTTCTTCTGCTTTGCTGATACCCTAAGCTTTTGTTTGATATGCTGTTTGGCTAATCAGTACTACGTGCTAAAAAATAGAAGTAAAAGCAGTTGCAACTTGAAGAGATCTACTTTATATCAGATATTTTACATGCATTATTTATAATTCTTGTCACATCTACAAAAAGGAGAGATTATCAGCCCTGTTTTGCTGATTAAAAAAAGAACTCAAAGAAGCTAGACAAGATGCCCAAGGTCACTCATGCTGTAAATGCCAGAGGTGGGTATCTGAAACAGGCATTTATGTCTCCCAAGTCTGATCCAATAGACATACTGACTGTAGGGCATTTCTTCAGAACCAGCTCCTGGACAAAATTTCATTTCAGAGAAACACTGAAAAATGCTTTTTAAATACATCATTTGGTAGTACTCAAATTTTCCATGGAACCTAATCACCGATAATCCTAGATAATAACTATAAATATACAGCCTGGACTGCTGTACTACACAACTCCAGTGGAGAAAAAAGAAAATTTTTTTTTATGTGAATGATGTCCCCTGGAGTTGTGTGATACAGTTGAGGGTGTAACCCAAATGCTCGTCATAGACCTTGTCAGGGCCATTTACTATTCTGTTTTGGAAAAAAAGAACTATCATTGTTTTTTAAAGCCAATAAGCATTCTCAAAATGTTACAGAAAGGTTTTTGTTGTTGCTGTTTTGAGACAGGGTCTTGCTATGTTGCCCAGGCTGATCTCAAATTTCTGGGCTCAAGCGATCCTCCTGCCTCAGCCTCCTGAGTAGCTGTGATTACACACTTGTGCCATCATGACCAGCTCAAGAAAGATATTTTACAATGTGGGCAATACAGTGAGACCTTATCTCTACAGAAAAAATAAAAAACTAGCCAGACATGGTGGCACATGTCTATGGTCCCAGCTTCTCGGGGGACTGAGGTAGAAGAACTGCTTAAACTGCAGTGAGTGATGATCACACCACTGTACTCCAGTCTGAGTAACACGGCAACACTCTGTCTTTTAAAAAAAAAAAAAAAGACATCTTAAAGCACATGAAAATAAAAATATATCAAAAGTCATTTGTAAGAAAATGCAAACTAAAAGCACAATGATATATAACTATACACCTATTATAAGAGCTAAAATTAAAAATAAACACTGTGAGGTTTAGACTTAAAAAATTAACCAAAAAAAAAAGAAAGAAAAACAAAAAACCAGATACTATCAAGTGCTATCAAGGATGCAGAGCAATTGAAACTCTCAAACATTGGTGGTAGAAATGCAAAATGGTACAACCACTTTGGAAAACAGCTTGGCAGTTTCACACAAAAGTAAACATATACTTACCATATGGTCCAGCACTCTGCTCCTAGGTATTTACCCAAGTGAAAGGAAAACTTACAATCACACACAAAGCTATATATGAATGTCTATAGCAGTTTTATTCATAATTGCCAAAAACTAGTGACAAGCCAATCATCTTTCAACAGATAAATGAATAAATTAACCACAGTACATTCATACCATAGATTACTACTCAGCAATGAAAAGGAACAAACTATTGATACACGCAACATGAATGAATCTCAATAAATTTTCTAAGTGAAATAGGCTGATCCGAAAGTCTATATAACTACAATTTCACTTACAGTAGGCCCTCTATATCCACTAGTTCCATATCTGAGAATTCAACCAGTACGGATAGAAAATATTGCAGGAAAAAATAATAATACAACAACAAAAAATAATACAAATAGATAAACAACACAGGATAACAACTATGTATATAGTATTTACATTGTATAAGGTATTACATTTAGAGATGATTGTAGTTATCAGGAGGATGTGTGTATATGTAAACATTGGGTCATTTTACATAAGGTACTCAAGCATTTGTGAATTTTAGTATCTGAAGAAGTTTTGGAACTAATCTCCCTCAGATAAGGAGGGACAACTATATATGACATTCTGGAAAAGTAAAACAGCAGCCATAGAGAACACATCAGCGTTTTCCAGAGCAATGAACTTAAGAGGAGAGGTTAACTACAAAGGGGCAGCAGGAGCTCTGTGTCTTGATTATGAGAGTACATACATGTTCTATGCATTTGCCAAAATCCACAGAACTGTGTATCATAAAGTGTAAATTTTAATGTATTAATACATAATTTAAAAATGAAAAAAAGATAAAAAATAAAGGAAGCTGAGTGCAGTGGCTCACACCTGTAATCCCAGCACTTTGGGAGGCTGAGGTGGGTGGATCATGAGGTCAGAAGATTGAGACCACCCTGACCAACATGGTGAAACCCTGTCTCTACTAAAAACTACAAAAAATGTGTCAGGTGTGGTGATGTGCACTTATAGTCCCAGCTACTCAGCTACTTGGGACGCTAAGGCAGGGGAACTGCTTGAACCCCGGTGGCAGAGGCTGCAGTGAGCTGAGATCCCACCACTGCACTCCAGCTGGGCAACAGAGCAAGACTTAGTCTTTAAAATAAAAGATTTTTAAAATAAATTAAATAAAAAATAAACGAAATATGCCAAATTGAGAAAAAGAAAAGGTTTTCAACTACCAGATCTAGAAATGGTTATCCTCTGGAGATAATATAGCTGCCTCCACTGAGCTGTAAAGATAAAACATAAGATGCTTACCACAAGGCCTACCACACAGTAAATTCCTCCTAAGTAGCTGGGATTACAGGCATGTGCCACCACGCCTGGCTAATTTTGTATTTTTAATAGAAACGGGGTTTCTCCATGTTGGTCAGGCTGGTCCTGAACTCACAACCTCAGGTGATCTGCCCTCCTCAGCTTCCCAAAGTGCTGGGATTACAGGCGTCAGCCACTGCACCTGGCCACCACATGGTACATTCTTAACTGATACTAATTCCCTTCCTTTCCCTGCTTCTCTCTCCTATGTAAATATTTCTCTTTCACTGTGTCTACTACTCCCTTTTTTCCCTTTTCTTTTTTCTTCCTATATAATAGCTTTAAATTGTTTTTGCTACTTTAAATTCCTTTTCCCTATTTCTCTGATTAATAGTAAGTATCCTTTGGGGAACTGACACTACCCCATTTATGTGATTCCGATGTTAACGTGAACAACAATCCCCTACAGTGATTAGCCCAGAAATAAGCCCATCAGAGGTCATCCTAGGAAACTAAGTTCTCAGCTGTCTTTGCCATGAAAAGAAGCTTTCTAACATAAGCAGAAAATGAGACCAGAGAAAGAAAAAAAAATGAAGCTAGGAAGTGATGAATACTCTCAAGACAGCAACTAAGTTCCCAGATCTGGTTGTTCCTGGATTTCTCCATCTCTATTCTTCCTATTTATATAGGCAATAAATCACCTTTCTGTTTAAGTCATTTTAGAATTGTTTTTAATGCTTCTCATTTTAAAATCACAAAATATTTGGTTTCTCTAAGGAAGCAAAATTAGTAAATTATCTCTTTACTTGCTGTGGCCTTCAGGTAATTTATATTTAGTATTAGTGGCTACTGATATCAAGATATTACCCAACCACACTGTAGGGCAATCACACACATTTGAAAGAGGTAGAAATAGCTGGGCCTGGTGGCACACATTTTTAGTCCTAGCTACTCAGGAGGCTGAGGCAGGAGGACTGCTTGAGGCTAGGAGTTTTAGGTTGCGGCGCTCTATGATCACACCTGTGAACAGCCACTACATTCGAACCTGGGCAATACAGCGAGAGAAAAAAACACAGGTAGAAATAAAAGATAAAGCCACACATAACAACAGTAGATTGAAAACAGCTGCCTACTGAAGATTTACATTACAAGTAGTGAAAAACCTTCAAGACAACTTTTAACACAAATTATATCAGGTTTTAAATCTTCAATGCAGGCAGTGCTCACTTCGCACTACCTTATATTTTACCACTCTACTCACTCAAGCTAGGTAATAAAGATATACGTACTGTGTGTCATTCTGTCTTTCCATGCTCATTCACAGATTTTAATCAATATCTGAAGAAAGGCAATAGCATATGCAAATAGGAAAAGCACACAACTGCAGTAAGGATTAAAGAAAAAGTCTCACGAGTTGACAACACGTAACAAATTCCTAATAAGAACTTCCTCAGTTTATCTGCCTGGAATGCCCCGACTTGATTTTGATGCTAGGCTTAAACATCATCTCTTTTCAGTATAATCATCACCATGTACCATTATCCTACTAGAACTTCCTCTGCCACCTCACCCTTTATCGTAGTAACTACCAAATTATAATTATTTATTTATATGTTCGTGGTAATGAGAACCTAAACTATTAAAAAAAAAAGGGGGGGGGTCAGGCACAGTGGCTCACGCCTGTAATCCCAGCACTTTGGGAGGCTGAGGCGGACGGATCACGAGGTCAAAAAAGCGAGACCATCCTGGCCAACATGGTAAAACCCCGTCTCTACTAAAAATATCAAAAATTAGCCAGGCATAGTGGCAGGCGCCTATAATCTCAGCTATTCAGGAGGCTGAGACAGGAGAATTCCTTGAACCTGGGAGGCGGAGGCTGCAGTGAGCCAAGACCATGCCATTGCAACTCCAGCCTGGGCAACAAGAGCGAAACGCCGTTTCGAAAATAAATAAATAAAATGAAACAGAAAAAAGCAGATAAACTAGAGAAACACTGTAGTGATAGAATTTACAGTTTTGTTACAAGATGCCAACACTTATCCAAAGGTAGTCACTGAGTCAGGGTTTCTGCACTATAGTCGCTTATATGGTCACCAGAAATATGTTACAGGACAAAGAAATATGTTACAGGAAAGGTGTCCCGATCCAGATCCCAAAAGACGGTTCTTGGATTTCATGCAAGAAAGAAATCAGGGTGAGTCTGCAGTGTAAAGTGAAAGCAAGTTTATTAAAAAAGTAAAGGAATAAAAGAATGGCTACTCCATAGACAGAGCAGTCCTGAGGGCTGTTTGTTGCCCACTTTTACAACTATTTCTTGATGGCATGCTAAACAACGGGTGAATTATTCATGCCCCCCCCTTCTTTTAGACCATATAGGGTAACTTCCTGACATTGCTATGGCATTTGTAAACTGTCATGGCGCTGATGGGAGTGTAGTAGTGAGGATGAACAGCGATCACTCTCATTGCCATTTGGTTTTGATGGGTTTTGGCCAGGTCCTTAATTGCAACCTGTTTTATCAGCAAGGTCTTTATTGCCAGTATTTTGTGCTGATCTCCTACCTCATTCTGTGACTTAGAGTGCCTTAACTGTCTGGGAATGCAGCCCAGTAGGTTTCAGCCTCATTTTACCCAGCTCCTGTTGAAGGTGGAATTGCTCTGGTTCACATGCCTCTGACAGTTTGACAAGCAAATGAATCTGATGGAGAATACAAAGATGATTCACAATTCAAGACTGGATAATGGGAAAGAAAAGCCAATAATAAAAAAAGGAAAGTAGAAAAAATACATTTCAAGGGAAAAGAAAATTCAAATTTGAGTGGGTTAAGCTTGATGGCATGACAATTAGGTGACAATCCCCAGCTGGAAACTGAAGTTCAGGAGCTTACAGGAGTCACCTATAGATTTTCACTAAAGCCAAAAGAACAGGTACCATTTCAAGAAAAAGAATCTAGAGAACGAAAAAATGTGTAAGGCAAATACTTGAGAAATAAGTTGACTTTGTAAATGAGCCAGGAGGACAGCAACGTTATAAGGAGAAGGGAGGAGGAAAAGTGGTTCAAAGGGTTAAATCCGAAGCAACAAGACTGAAGAGTCCCCATTTGGGAATTCAAAAGGTCACTGGTGACAACAGAAAGAAGAGTTTTAGTGAAAAAGAAGGTAACCAAATTGAAACAACAGACATAAATTGGTTTTTTTTTTCCCCTTTGGCCTGTTGCACAATATTTTTTAAAGAAAGGAAAAAGAAGAAAGAATAAGGAAAGGTTTTTGTTTAAGCCATTAAATTGTTGTCAGGGAAAATTAAAATAAAAATGATAATTAACAGTCCTATACATTCTAACAGTAGAAAGGATAAAAGATGTAGCCATGAAAGCCTATAGGTCATATGCCTGACACCAAATGGGACACAGAAATTACACAATTTAGAGAGAGAGAAAAGCAAAGCTGAAGAAGCTTCTGTTGGATGGTCTTGATCTGCTCACATTTTTCAAAAAAAAAAAAAAAGTAAGTGAACCTACAAAGTCTGAGAGCAGTACACTGGAAGCAGGCCCTCCAAAGAAGTACAGTAGTGGCTCACACCTGTAATCCCAACACTTTAAGAGGCTGAGGCAGGCAAATTACTTGAGGCCAGGAGTTCAAGACCAGCCATGGGAAAACCCAGACTCTACAAAAAAAATACAAAAATAAATAAATAAGCCAGGCATTGTGGTGCATACTTGTAGTCCCAGCTACTCAAAAGGCTAAACCAGGAGGATTACCTGAGCCCAGGAGGTCAAGGCTGCAGTGAGCTGGGATTGCACCACTCCCCTTAGTCTGGGCAACAGAACATGACCAGTCTCATTAAAAAAAAAAAAAAAAAAAAAAAAAAAAACTTAGTAAAAAAGGTCTGATATTTTAGTGCATATTTTCTCACTAATTGCTCACATTATATTTTAGAACACATTTTCTCATTAATTCTTCATCTCAGTTTTACTTGTAGAAGGATACAAATTCTTCAATCTATTTAATCTGATATTCTTTTTTTAAAGACAGCCTTCTATATTCCATCTAACAATGTTCTGCATGTCTTCTTTTCCACAGTAAATTACCCCATGTATTCTTTGCTATGTTACAAAACTTTTTTTTTGTTTTTAAGACGAAGTCTCTGTCACCCAGACTGGAATGTAGTGGTGCAATCTCAGCTGACTGCAACTTCTGTCTCCGGGGTTCAAGTGATTCTCTTGCCTCAGCCTCCTGAGTAGCTGGGAATACAGTCAGGCACCACCACGCCCAGCTAATTTTTGTATTTTTAGTAGAGATGGGGTTTCGCTATATTGGTCAGGCTGGTCTCCAACTCCTGACCTCGTGATCCACCCGCCTCGGCCTCCCAAAGTGCTGGGATTACAGGCGTGAGCCACCGCGCCCGGCCTAAATCACAAAACTTTTAAGCATTCTTACTGCTTATGTGGTTCTAGTCTTGTTCTCATGCTCTGTACAGATATCAAAGTAGTATCTGATTACTCAAGACATCCTTAATATCTATTTTCTTAAAGATAAGTACTTGAGAGAACTATATAAATAAACCTAGAAATGGCTATATCTTCTGACAGCTGCTCATTTATTATTATGACTAAAAATAAAAATTCCCCAGGAAAAGATGAATAATGATCTTTAATATTTTGAAGCTTCAGAAGTAATAGAAAAAGTGTCTCTTTTCATTTACATTGACATTTTTCCAATTATACAATTCATATTTTGGTATTTTACATGTATTAAAAATTCAGTGGGACTTTTAAAATAAATATGGCATAACACACATCCAAAAGAACATTCTTGGCTGGTACAGTGGTTTACGCCTGTAATCCCAACATTTTGGGTGGCCAAGGCATGCAGATTACTTGAGCTCAGAAGTTCGAGACCAACCTGGGCAACACAGCGAAACCCTGTCTCTACAAAAAATACCAAAAAGAAAAAATTAACCGGGCCTGGTGGTATTTGCCTACAGTCCCAGCTACTCAGGAGGAGGAGCTGGGAGGGCAGATACTTCCCCAGAGGTCGAGGCTGCAGTAAGCCATGATCGCACCACTGCACACCAGCCTGCACAAAAGAGTAATACCCTGTCTCAAAAAAGAAAAAAAAAATTTACAATAAAAACAGCTGCCTCAGAAAGTTCTACATTTATTTTCATAATGCTGACACTGACATTTCATAAAAAGCTTTGGGATTCAACTTTTGTAACTATTTTACAGTCTTTAAGTCTTTTTTTTTTTTTTTTTTTTTTTTGAGACAGTCTCACTCTATCACCCAGGCTGGAGCGCAGTGATGCAATCTCAGCTCACCTGTAGCCTTGACCTCCTGTACTCAAGTCTCCCATCTCACCCTCACAAACACCACCACAGCCGGCTAATTTTTTAATTTTTTGTAAAGATGGGTCTCACCATGTTGCCCAGGGTGATCTCAAATTCCTGGGCTCGAGCAACCCTCCCATCTCAGCCTCCAAAGTGCTGGGATTACAGGCATGAGCCACCATGCCTGGCCTGCTTTAAAGTCTTAATATAATGTTTATAATACTGTCAGAAGTGACAAATCTTCATATGATAAATGCAGGTTTGATTTGGAGATATTTCTTATCATCAAAAAGTGGTTTACCTACATTAGAAATGCCACTTTTGAACAAAAGGTATGACTGTAAAACATGAAACAAATTTTCTTGTGCTGCTGTAATGACACCATTATTAAAATATATTTATAGCTACATTCCCCTCATCCAGTGTCTGCTCTGTGGGTTATCACTCATATGCTCTAGTATGTTGGGTAAAAATTAAGTTCAACCATTTAATAGCCATACTTCCTACTATTATAGGTAAAATAACAAGCTTTGAAGGTTTCTATAAGTCAAATTATTGATTATTTGAAAGTAGTTACAACACTGATTTTTAAATTTAGGCAGCTGTGATTCAATCCTCTTTCTTTTTTTATACTATACTGAAAATGTTACTCTTTTAGCATATATCTCACACCAGCCTACTCAGTCAGTTGTCTCCTCCTGTTACAAACATACACATATACACATGTACACTCCTACTTTTTAAATCCCCTATATATGTATTTTTTTCCTAGTTTATAACCTGAATGTTACTTGTCAGTTTTGCCTCTAGGACAATCTTCCCAATGGAGTCATGCATCTTCTTTTGTTCTCCTTTGAAAAACAATCGAATTCCACTTGACTACCTTGAGTGCAGCTTTGCACAAACTTCACTGAAATTGTTCCACCCCACTTTCCACTCCCAAAACAAAAAACTAAAACAGCATAGTCTTGTACTTCCTCCGTAACAAGCTTCACTTCTGAAGCTCTACCTCACAGAATTACTCAACTATGCCTTTGTTCTCTTCAAAAATCTTTATTAACTCAGCATTTAAGATTATCCCTATCCTGAACTAACAAATGCCAAAAAAAGTTTAATCACCCATCTTGATTCTTCCAAACAATCCCAAATTTGTTCATTGCTGAATCATCCTTTAGACCATGTCTTAGTCTGTTCAGGCTACTAAAACAAAATACCCTAAACTGGCTAACTTATAAAATGGCAGAAATTTATTCCTCACAGTTCTGGAGGCTAGGAAGTGCAAGATCAAGATTTGGTGTCTGCTTCATAGTTGGCATCTTCTCACTAAGTCATCACTTGGCAGCAAAGAGGGATTCAAGGTTCCTCAGGCCTTGTTAATAATAAAGGTAGTAATCCCATTCCTGAGAGCTCTGCCCTCATGACCTAAGTACCTCCCAAAGGCCTCACCTCTTAAAACCATCGAAGTGAAGGTTAGGTCTCAACATAAGAATTTTGAAGAGACATTCAGACCATAGCTGACATAAGCCTCATTTTTTTGATCCAGAAAAAGACACACACACACAGCGGCTATCTTTAAGAGGAAGAGTTAATGTACCTTTTAGAAAAAGGTCAGTGAATGGCTACACAGCTGTGAAAAGTGGAAAATAAGAAACTCAAAATAATTCATTTTATGGAGAAAAATCAGAGGTTGAGAGGGGACAAGTGGTTAACCCATGTTTATATATTTGGTGGCAGAGCCAACGCTAGTATTCAAGCCACCTGATTCCAAGTTCAAAGCTTTTCTACTTTGTCCATTCATTCCAATTACTAAACAGGAGAATGCTAAACGAAAGGAAGTATACACAAAAGACTACGTACTGTATGATTCCATTAATACTAAATTTCTAGAAATGGCAAAACTATGAAGACAAAAAGCAGATCAGTGAGTGGCTGTGTGGGGCTAGGGACAGGCACAGGTATTGACTGCAAATAAGCAAGAGTGAGCTTTTTGGAAGATGAAAGTTTTCTAAAACTGGATTGTGATAATTGCACAACTGTATAAATCTACTAAAATTTGAACTGTGAATTTTATGATACATAAATTATACCTTAATAATGTTATATTTAAAATTACTAATAATTCAATAGCAAGAAAATCAATAATGCAATTAAAAAGTAGGCAAAAAACCTAAAAAGACATTTCTCAAAAGAAGACATATAAATAGCCAACAGATATATGAAAAAATACTGATTAACCATCACAAAAAAGCAAACCAAACCACAATTCTGTATCACTTCACACCTGTTAGGATAGCTAGTCACATAAAGACAAAAGATAAGTAAGTACTGAAGAGGATGTGGAGAAATGGGAATCTTGTACACTGTTGGTGGGAAGAGAATAAATTGGGACAGCCATCATGAGAAAACAGTGTATATGTTCCTCAAAATTTTAAAATTAGAACTACCATATGCTCCAGCAATTCCATTTTGGGGTATACATCCAAAGGAAGTAAGTATGTCAAGGAGCTATCTGCACTCCATGTTCATGAAAGCATTATTTACATAGCTAAGCTGTGGAGTCAACCTGTGTCCACCAATGGATAAATGGGTAAAAAAAAATGTGTTATGTATGCATGGGTGTGTGCATGCATGCATACACACACACACACACACACATACACACACACATACAAATCATATTCAGCTTTAAAAAAGTAAGATAATCCTGATGGAGTTTAAAATATGCCATTATGACATACTGACTATTTTGAGTTAAAGGCACTTGAAAAACAGCAGGTGTAAAAGATCACTCTGACCCTCCTTCTATTTCTTAAAAGCAGATGAAATTCCCATGTGAAAGATGCCCTCCTTAAACTAAAGGGAAAGCAACATTTTTACCATCAAGGATGGGATATGGAGACCAAGAGAATTCTGTACAGACTTTGTTAAAATAATTTTTATCTTTTAAGCCTCCCCATATAATCCAGTTTATTTTTCAAGTTACTATCCTTTGTCCAATATAGTATGTAACTAACTATTCAATTCTAACTGTATCTTTGGGTCTTTATTTCCTTATGAGGGCTACTGTGCCATATAAAACTTGTATTGAATACACTTGTGTGCTTTTCTCCTGACAATCTATCTTATGTTAATTCAATTATCAGGCGAAGCCAGAAAAAAACAAAAAAACTTTAGAAAAGTAGAGGTAAAGTTTGCTTCCCCCCTACAATGTTATCTGCAAATAGCATGGATGAACCTGAAGCACATGATGCTAAGTAAAATAAGACTGGCAGAAAAAGACAAATACATGTACTACATGATCTTACTTATATATGGAATCTTAAAAAGGTAAACTCATAGAAGTAGAAAACAGAATAATGGCTGTCAAGGGCTGGGGTGAGGTGAAAATGGGGAGATGATGGCCAAAGGGTTATGCAGGATGAGTAAGTTTTAGATATCTAATGTATAGCATGGCGACTACAGTTAATAATATTTACTGTACACATTAAATCTGCTAAAAAAGTAAATTTTACTTTTTTTTTTTTTTTTTTTTAGACAGAGTCTCACTCTGTTGCCCAGGCTGGAGTACAGTGGCGGCTCACTGTAACCTCTGCCTCCTGGATTCAAGTGATTCTCCTGCCTCAGCCTCCTAAGGAGCTGGGATTACAGGCGCATGCCACCACGCCCAGCTAATTTTTGTATTTTTAGCTGAGGGGAGGTTTCGCCATGTTGGCCAGGCTGGTGTCGAACTCCTGACCTCAAGTGATCTGCCCGCCTCAGCCTCCCAAAGTGCTGGGATTACAGGCCTGAGCTCCCACACCTGGCCAGAAAGTAGATTTTAAATGTTCTCACCACACACACAAAAAAAGGTTAACTATGTGAAGTGATGGACGTGTTAATTAGCATGACTGTGGTAAACATTTCACAATCTATACATATACCAAAACATCAAGTTGTACACCTTAAATACATCCAATTTTTATTTGCCAATTATACCTCAATAAAACCAGGAGGTAGGGAGGAGAACATTTCATGTTCAAAAAACAAAACTTAGATTTTTTTTTTTTTTTTTAGCTTTAATCTCTTAGAGCTCTTAGGGCTTAAAACTACAGTTGACCCCTGAACAACACAGGTTTGAATTTTGAGGGTCTACTGATAACGCTAATTTTTTTCAATAACTATGTTGAAAAATTAGGGGGAGGTTTGTGACAACTTGAAAAAATTCACAGACAAACCATATAACCTAGAAATATCAAAAAAGTAGGCCAGGTGCAGTGGCTCACACCTGTAATCCCAGCACTGTGGGAAGTCAAAGCAGGAGGATCACTTGAGCTCAGGAGTTCAAAACCATCCTGGGCAAGGGCAACATGGCAAAACCTTGTCTCTACAAAAAATATAAAAATGAGCCAGGCATGATGGCACGCACCTGCAGTCCCAGCTACTCAGGAGGCTGAAATGGGAGAATCACTTAAGCCAGGAGGCAGAAGGTGCAGTGAGCTATGATTAAATCACTGCATTCCAGCCAGAGTTTCAGAGTGAAACCCTGAGTCAAAAAAAGAAAAAGACAGGAGACTGAGGTAGGAGAATTGCTTGAACCCCAGAGGTGGAGTCTGCAGTGAGCAGATATCATGCCACTGCACTCCAACCTACTTTGTCAAAAAAAAAAAAAAAAAAAAAAAGATAAAGAGGTATGTCATGAGTCCTTAAAATATATGTAGATACTAGCATATTTTATCATTTACGACAACAAAATACATGCAAATCTATTATAAAAAGTTAAAATTTGTCACAACTTACACCACACACTTAGCCATACACGGTACCATTTGAAACTGAGAGAAAACCTGTCTCAAAAAAGATGAGGTATTAAATCATAACTATATAAAATTAACTATACTACACTCTGTACTACTGAAATAATTTTGTAGCCACCTCCTGTTAATGAGGTGAGCTCAAGTGTGAGTATTTGCTTTAAGTACCATGTGACATTAATCATCTCAAAGCAAGCAGTTCACCTCTCCAATAAATTGTCTATTCCAGTAAAAAGTGATCTCTCCTGGTTTCATCATGTTTAGTAGGATACTATAGACCTCGAATGACACCTAAGTGCCACTAGTGATGCCAGAAGTGCTCCCAAGCAGCAGAGAAAAATCATGGCATTATAAGAAAAAGTTGAATTGCTTGATACGTACTGCAGATTGAGGTCTGCAGCTGCAGCTGCCGGCCACTTCAAGATAAATGAATCCAGTATAAGGGCCGTTGTAAAAAAAGAATTCATGAAGCCACTGCTGAAGGTTCTCCAGCAGATGCAAAAATCATGCATGTTTTGTGAAATATGTTTTTATCTCATATTGGGGTACTTTTATAGGGGTAATGGATTGCTACAATGAAAGGCATCCCTATAAACTTTAATAATATTCAAGAAAAAGCAAAGTCATTATACAGTAACTTAAAGCAAAAGGAAGGTGAAGGATCTAAAGCTGAAGAACATAATGCCAGCCAAGGATGGCTTGATAATTTTAGAAAGAAGTTTGGCTTTAAAAATGTCACAATAACAGGAGAAGCAGCTTCTGACAACCAAGAGGCAGCAGACAACTTTCCAGATGCCATTAAGAAAACCCACTGAGGAGGCCAGGTCCACTGGCTCATTCCTGTAATCCCAGCACTTTGGGAGGATGAGGCAGGAGGATCCCGAGGCCAGGAGTTCAAGACCAGCCTGGGCAATACAGCAAGACCCCACCTCTACCAAAAAAAAAAAATGTTTTAATTAGCTAGGGGGAGGGCATGATGGCTCACACTTGTAATCCCAGCACTGTGGGAGGCCCAGGTGGGAGGATCACTTGAGGCTAGGAGTTTAAGACCAGACTGGGCAACGCCGTCAGATCCTGTCTCTACAAAAAGATAAAAAATATTTAAAAATTAGCCAGGCATAGTGGTCCACACCTGCATCCCAGTTATTCAGGAGGTTGAGAAGCAGGAGGACTGCTTGAGTCCAGGAGTTTGAGGCTGCAGTGAGCTATGATCATGCCATTTGCACATCAGCCTGGGCAATAGAGCAAGACCCCATGTCTTAAAAAAAAAAGAAATACGGAGAAAAAATATCTACCTAAACAAGTTTTTAATGCAGACAAACGTGCCGTATTCTAGAAAACAATTCCATAAAAAACATTCATTAGTAAGGAAGAGAAAAAGCATCAGGATTTAGGGCAAGAAGGGATGGGCTAATTCTACTGTTTTGTAAAAATGCAGTGGGGTTTATGATCAGGACCGCCTTTATCTATAAAGCTACAAACCCCCAAGCCTTGAAGGGAAAAGATAAACACCCGCTGCCAGTCTTTTGGTCATACAACAAAAAGCCCTGGGCAATGAGAACCCTTTTTCTGGACTGGTTCTGCTGATGCTTTATCCTTGAAGTCAGTTCTTTTATTATTGAACAATACCCCTGGCCACCCAGCACCCCATGAGTTCAACACCAAAGGTGCTGAAGTAGCCTAACTGTCCCCAAACACAATGTCTCTAATTCAGCTTCTAAATCAGGGGGTCATGAGGACCTCTAAGGCTGATTGGACACAGTACACTATAGACAGTACTGTCACTCTATGAAAGAGAATGCCAATAAAGAGATCATCATGAAAGTCTGGAAGGATTACACCACTGAAGAACCACTGTTGTTATGGAAAATGTCATGAAAGCCATCAAGCCTGAAACAATAAATTCCTGCTGGAGAAAACTGTGTCCAGACATTGTACATGGCTTCACAGGATTTGCCATAGGTCCAATCTAGGAAATCCTGGAAAAGACTGTGAATATGGCAAAAAAAAAAAAAAAAAAAAAAAAAGTATGAGTTAAAGGGTTTCAAGATACGAATCTTGGAAAAATTTAAGAAACAGACACCACACAAGGAGAATTCTAAAAATATGATTCAATGAGTGCTTCCAATCCAGTACTAGACAATAAAAAAGATGTAGAAGGAATGCCAAAAACAAAATGACATCAGACAATCTAGCAGAAGGGTTCTGATTATTCAAGACTGCTTTTGACTCCTTCAGGGACATGGACCCTTCTCTGATGTGGGCACTGAAACTGAAGCAAACGGCAGAAGAAGGATTGGTACCATATGGAAACATTTTTAGAGAAATGAAAAAGCAAAAAAGACAGAAGTATGATCTGTTGCCATAAAGTTATATCATGTGTGCCTGTCTCTCCTGCCTCCCCTTCCCCCTTCCACCTCTACCATGCTGAGACCAGTAAGACAATTCCTCTGGTTCCTCCTCCTCCTCAGCCTACTCAATGTGGAGACAATGAGGATAAAGACCTTTGTGACGATCCACTTCCACTTAATGAACAGTAAATATATTCCCTCTTCCTTATGATTTTCTTAATAACATTTTCTTTTCTCTAGCTTGCTTACAGTATATAATATATACAAGGTGCAATGTGTTAGTTGACTATGTCACCAGTAAGGCTGGAAGTCAGGTCTATCAGTAATTAAGTTTTTGAGGAGTTAAAAGCTATATGTGAATTTTCAACTTGATGGGAGTCTGTGCCCCAGATCCCATGCTGTTCAAGGGTGAATTATGTATGCTGAAAAGTGTCACTAAAATATGAAGAAACCAACTTTTCTCTAAATGTTAGATGCACTTCCCTTCAAAATTTCCAAAAGTTGGGTACCTTATTTTCCAACCTTGCATTTACAAATGGAAACAGCAAATGACAGGTACTATACAAATATACATGCATAAACGAACACATGATCCTATTAAAACACTTTAGTTACTATCATTATTTTCTTTTAGGTACTTCTGTACTACTCTAAGTAAGCCCCTGTAAACAGTCATATAGAGGATGTGTTCTGGCCAAGTTTGGTGGTTCACACCTGTAATCCCAGCATCTTGGGAGGCCAAGGCAGGAGGATCACTTGAGCCAAGGAGTTTGACACCAGCCTGGGGAAGAACAAGATCCCATCTCTTAAATAAAACAAAAAATTAAAATTAAAAAAGGATATATTCTTTTCTGTTGTCTATTCTGACAAAAATTTCTCCAAAATAAGACTGCTTTGGCGATTTCATTTTCACTATATCTTTATGCCATTATAACCCAAATGCTTATTTTATTATTATTATTAAGAAAAACTATTTCTAATTGCACATTACCAGGTTTCTTTAGTTCATTATTTGGTACATCCTCAGTAAGTATACATCTTTTCAGCTTACTCAGCATTCAGAACATAGTATTATTTATTTGTTTACAAATTAAAAATAACATTATATCTCTCATCCTATGCACACTTGACAACATGAGAGGTAACAAGCAGATAC
Organism: Alouatta palliata; assembly: GCA_004027835.1. Classification (NCBI taxonomy): domain Eukaryota; kingdom Metazoa; phylum Chordata; class Mammalia; order Primates; family Atelidae; genus Alouatta; species Alouatta palliata. Next base: position 2,800 of record PVKV010029234.1, on the reverse strand, counting down.
TTCTAATATTTGAACCTTAAAAATAAACGAAGTTTTAGTTAATAGAGGGCTAGATGTCTGTAATTATGTCGGGAAGCAATCAAGATTATCAGTACACCTACATTTCTCATGCTGTTGAGGGGGTCAGTTTACCAAGGGTAAGAGAGGCCTTTTGGCCTCAAGAATTTCAGTTACAACCTGCCTAACCCCTGGAGTTTCACTAAACTTTCCAAGAGAGAAAGAAAAACCTAAAACTTATAAAAAGAAAGCAAATTGTTTACCCTGGCTTACTTCTAGTTGTAAATAATCAGTTTTCTCGAAATTATAATCTTTTGACATTTGGCGACTGAACAAATTAAGCAGTTATTCAAAGAGCTCAAGACATAAAAGTTAATACAATTTCTATTACATATATTTCTCCTTTAGGTGCCAGTACAATTTCATGTGTTGGAAAAATTGAATAAGTCGGATCCCAACTGATTAGGCCCTAACTGTCAAACATACTTTCACCTTGTGAACTTCTCACAATAACTGTCTTAAACCTGTTAACAGGACTCCCATGAGTGGAGAACATTCGCTTCATTTTAGTTTAAGATGTTAGTTCTTGTCAATGAACATAGTTGATGTGTCTTTTACATTATAGTAATGAAGCACATGAAGGTTAGAATTTTTTTAAAAACTAATTCCTTCTGGTTAGAGACACTATAAATGAAGATAGAAATAACATAGGAGAAATGGAAATGCATTCCACAAAATTGAAATGATATATTAAATATTTATTAAGTAGAACAATAATGTAACTGATGTGTTAAGAATGAACCATTTCCCACATCCCTTTTTATATGAAGTTATAAATTTTTTTTTTTGAGACGGTGTTTCGTTCTTGTTGTCCAGGCTGGAGTGCAATGGCAAAATCTCGGCTCACCACAACCTCCGCCTCCCAGGTTCAAGCCATTTTCCTGTCTCAGCCTCCCAAGTAGCTGGGATTACAAGTGCTCACTACAGCTAATTTTGTATTTTTTAGTAGAGATGGGGTTTCTCCATGTTGGTCAGGCTGGTCTCGAACTCCCGACCTCAGGTGATCTGCTTCCCCCTCCCCTCAGCCTCCCAAAGTGTTGGGATTACAGGCGTGAGCCACTGCACCCAATGTATAAACTCATGTTTTATAAATAATTTTGAAGGCCGGCACAGCAGCTCACGCCTGTAATCCCAGCACTCTGGGAGGCCAAAGCAGGCAGATCACAAGGTCAGGACATCGAGACCAGCCAGACCAACACTGTAAAACACCCCTCTCTACTAAAAATATAAAAATTACCCGAGCGTGGTGGCGCTCACCTATAATCCCAGCTACCTGGATCAGGAAGAACTGCATGAACCCGGAAGGCAGAGGTTGCGGTGAGCCGAGATCGCACCACTGCACTCTAGCCTGGGCAACAGACACTCCGGCTCAATAAGTAAGTAAGTAAACAAATAAATAAAATTAAACGCGATACAACTGAAGTTGTTCTAGTCTCTTGCCTACTACCTCAAAAGGAAATGAAATCATTATAATAAACCTATCATGACAAAAACTAATGTTTTCCCTGGAAAAGTTCTATGAACTCTAAGGAAAAAAGTATACTTTAAAGATGGTCAATTCCTGCATTTCTTACCATTGCTGGAATAGGATGACAAACAAGGAGAAGAAAGTAGAGGGAGAGAGAAAAACTGAATAAACTCCTTCATCTCCAAATAAGGCAAGCTCCTTAACCAGTATTCTCCTCCCTCTCTCTCTCTCTCCCTCTCTTCACTGACCACCCCAAGGTCCCAGACAATACAGAGGCTACAAATTACATCTGTCCACTTTACCACTAATCAAAATATTACTATCAATTATATTAAACAATTATAAAAACAATTGTTTAGATTAGCTTGTGGAATGTTGACTTAAGTCATTAAATAACATTGCAATGCTTTTATCGTTTTGATGGTTTGTAAATATTGTTTATACTCTAAGCAAATTTATTCTAGTTCTAGATATTAGAATCTGATATCTCATTTAAGGGATATTATAGAAAATCAGTCACGACGTTGACAAAAATTTAAAACTCATTCATTGTCCATTGAAAGTCTTAATCAAATAAGACTTACATAGATATATAGGTTCATTTTAGTTACAGGTTTAAGGTAATTAAAAGGATTCTCCCATTTTCATTTTACTTTTGTTCAAGTTTATAATCAGAAAGTTACAGCATTTATGCACTTTGAAGTTTATACCATGAAGTTTATTCATTAGAAAATCTAATTCTAACCTTTTTCATGTGCCTCATTGCTACATGACATAAACTTATTACTCAGATTCTAAAATAAACATTAGCTTAATTTCCCATTTTCATCTAAGATTAATATCAACATTTTATCATTTATTTGTTTTTTGAGACAGAGTCTCACTCTGTCGCCAGGCTGGAGTGCAGTGGTGTGATCTCCACTCACTGCAATCTCCGCCTCCCATGTTCAAGCAATTCCTCTGCCTCAGCCTCCCAAGTAGCTGGGACTACAGGCGTGCGCCACCAAGCCCGGCTAATTTTTTGTTTTCTATTTTAGTAGAGACAGGCTTTCACCATGTTGGCCAGGATGGTCTCAATCTCCTGACCTCATGATCCTCTTGCCTCAGCCTCCCAAAGTCCTGGGATTAAAGGCATGAGCCACTGAGCCAAGCCTGTTTTTTATTTTATAATACGAACTTTACTTATACTGACCAATTATCAAGGCTGTGACAAGATCTTTCAAGTTCGTTTTCATATTTATTCGGTTTATGGAAAAATAAATTTATAAAATACAA
>PVKV010029233.1:0-23916 GCA_004027835.1 Alouatta palliata | reverse complement strand
CTGGAACCAACCCAAATGCCCATCGATGATAGACTGGACAGGGAAAATGTGGCACATATACACCATGGAATATTATGCAGCCATCAAAAACGATGAGTTTGCGTCCTTTGTAGGGACATGGATGAACCTGGAAACCATCATTCTCAGCAAACTGACACAAGAACAGAAAATCAAACACCGCATATTCTCACTCATAGGCAGGTGCTTAACAGTGAGAACACATGGACACAGGGAGGGGAGCATCTCACACTGGGGTCTGTCGGGGGGAAAAGGGGAGGGACAGCAGGGGGTGGGGAGTTGGGGAGGGATAGCATGGGGAGAAATACCAGATATAGGTGATGGGGAGGAAGACAGCAAATCACACTGCCATGTGTGTACCTATGCAACAATCTTGCATGTCCTTCACATGTACCCCAAAATCTAAAATGCAATTAAAAAAAACCCTAAAAAAATACAAAATAAAAAAAAGTCCCAATAACAGCTGATGTGGGAATGTAGGTAGAATATATCTGGATGTGATATAGATACCTCCATTCTTCCATCCTTCACCTTGTTCCTTTCAGGACTTTGTACAATACATACCTCTGACCTGAGCAGGAAACTGTTTTTGCATTATGTGGGATTCACTGAGAAACACAAAGTAAACATAGGCCCCTATGTACCTTTCTGCTGTGAATAAACAACAGATCCAATAGTAAAAATAATTGTATTATGGTTCTAAAAATTTCATGTGGAAATGAGTCTCTGGTTAGTAATTAGATGAGTTTACATCCTATGATGATGAGAAGACATGTTCATAACTGTCAAGAAAGCTACAAATATATTATATTTTGGACTTAACAAAGACTGGGCCCAATTTAGATAGTAGAAGATGAGAAGACCCTGAAGATACAGGTAACGTGTGATGTCACTGAATCAGGGAAGAGGTAGGACCTCAGACCAAAAAAAAAAGTTCAAGGTATCATCATCCTTAACCTCTCTTATTCGTCTGGAGGTTGAGAGATGCAGGCGTCCAAAGGGGCATGCTCAGATGATGGGATTAGTCAGGGACAGAACTTGTCATGAATGTATTTTCCCCCAAGGGAATAGATTAGGTCTGCCAATATATAGCAGGGGTGGGCACCCTACTGTCCTGCAGGCCAAATTCGGCTCTGTCTTTCTAAAGCTTTACTGGAATTCAACCGTTTATCTGCATATTGTCTGTGGCTGCTTTCAAACTACCACCACAGAACTGAGCAGTGGCTGAAGAGACAATATGGTCCACAAGTTTGAAATACCTACTACCTGCCCCTTTACAGAAAATGTTTGCCATATGTGATGCAAAGACCAAGATGCAAATCATCGGGATTATCCAGATTTCTTGTATTTCCTATGATTGTTTTCCTTTTTATTCCTGATTTTTTTGGAATCCATATAGAAAAGCATTCGACCTCAGTTAAACTAAAGTAAAACAAGAATAAAATTTGGACCAGCAGATTAAAGAACAAGCTGCACCCCTGGAACCTGTAATGGGGATAGCAGACAATGCCCAGGGGATGGTGAGAGCGTTTTGTGAAACTCACATCTCTACCGCAAGATTCTACTCTGGGGCCAACCTCAGAAGGTGGTGTTTCTTTACATATTCTGCTTTTACATCATGGAATTATCTATATATCTATAAATATAGAAATTTCTATATATATATATTTCTATTTCTATAGAATTATCTATATTTCTCATCTACTTGTGAAAAAAATAAAAGATGTTTACAACAATAAAGATAAAATAGAATCATTTTTAAAGAAAATATTTAAGGAGATCCAAAGTCACAGACTAGCTTTTTACTCAGAATCATATTCCCAGTTGGCCATATGTTTAGAATAAGTTATTTCTCCAAACCACTGTGGCTGAGACCATATTAACCTCATCAGGATACAATCTGCCAGATGTTAATGATATTTACAGTCCTGGATTCTGTTATAAAATATGAATGGCCATCGTGTGTATTCAGCAGTGCTAGCCCTCATTCTCTCATTATTTATTCATTTATTCAGCAAACATTCGCTGAACACTTTCTACACACAAGCCCCCTGTTCTGGACTTACATTCTCTTTGTGAAGTTTTCCCTTTGCATCAAGCAGCCTTCTCTTGCAGCACTGAAGCAGTTATTTTACTTCATAGTTCACTTACCTGAAAACAAAGGCTTTCAAATGTGTGCAAGATAAAAATTATTAACAAGGTGCCGGCACCTCTATTTTGTCATCATCGAAGAGCTCAGAGAACATTTCACCTGTGCTCCCTGCCTCTTCAAAATTACCTTCCAAGTAGAGAAAATGGGCAATCAACCGAAAGGAAAATAGTAGATACACTATATAGGAAATTTCTTTCATTTTTGAGGGGAAGGCTAGAAGAAAGAAGCCTCAGTGGAGAAAATAGAGGAAGTACATGTTAGTTAAAAGGACACCCAATGTTAGACAATAGGAAAACAGTCAAGTGTCTACTCACTGTACCTGGAGAAGCATTACAACTGTACAGAAAGTGCTTTTGTAGTCTCTCCTTGAAAACATGGATGAAGTCAGTAAGTGAAGACTTGTGCCAGCCAGTATATCACCATTCCTTCAACAACTACTGATAAGAGGCTCATTATTGGTGTATCAAACTAAACTGACCTCCAATGATCATTTTCTCTAGAGGCTTGCTTGTTCAGCCTGGGTGTAGACTGGACTCAGATGCCCTAGCAATTACCTTGGAGGGTAAGTAGAGCTGCACACTTCCAATATCCTGGTGAAATTAACATGAAAGCTCTTTGTTGTGGAAACAGAGCCCATATGGATGTGCCACATTAAGTTGGCTAAATGCTTTCTGCTTTGCCAGGAGTAAGAACCAGAAAGAGTTTGTGAAAGTAAGAGTTAGTGTGTTAGCTTTGTCTCCAAGGTGACCAAAGGAAAAATTAGGGAAAAGTCTGATTTAAATAAACGCTTTTGAAAGGAAAAAAGAAAGAGAGAAAGAGGAGTCAATGTACTAAAATCATACAGGCTAATTATTTATTTAAATAAAAGGAAAGAACTCCAACTAGATTTCATTTTTTTTGTTATAATTCATACTTAGCTTTCCATTCAAAGCTTCCTAGTCTATACTTGATCTGAAGCAAATACATTTCAAGTGTTTAGCTTTACTATAAAATTAGTCAGTGTGTAATTACTGAAAAGACATGTTCATAACTATAGAGCAAACTACAAAACCCTTTAAAACTCCTTCCATGCTCAGGAAAACATTTATTTCTTCTAGGGTGCCATTTTTCCAAACTGACTTTAGAATCTAACTGCTTGCTGGGTTTTGTGGAGATTTTCATAAATAAACAAAGATTACAAATGGTTTTGTGAAATTCTGCAATGTACCAGAAGATATATTTTGGACTCATTTCTTTTTATTTTTCTGTCTCTGAATACATGTTTATCCACATCATGTTATGTTCAAGTTTTCCTCCAAAGCAAGTGATGAGTAAACCATTTGTTGAGTAAATATTTATTGAACAAATGGTCAATGCTTAATAAAAGGCCATTGAATGCATCTTGAGTATGTGTCCACTGCAAAGGTACCTCATACTTCCTGGGGAATACAAACTATATGAAATATAAATTCTGCTTCTACACGGGATCCAGGAAATGGAACATTAAAGTTGTATAGAAAAATTATCATGAAAATTCAGACTACAACTCTGTTGGGGATTTCAGAGAAGTTATTTCTGATAAAACAAGCCTCTGCACTTGAGCTAGAAGGACGTTTAGCTTTAGGTCTTTGGAGACGTAGGACAAGGTCATCATGGGCTGATATATAAAGGCACAAGCACAGGGTTGCAAAATACATATGGAACCTCAGTTCCCAGGAACAGATACAGCATTATAATGCGTGCTACTGAGATTGAAAGGAAGAATAACATAAAAGACAAGAAAGAAAATTATCAATGCAATAATCAGTTTAATGTTGTATTATTTTAACTAAACTGTATTAAGAACCTGTAAGATCCAAGAACAAGTTATCCATAAACAAGTAAAACAAAATTTCTGCCCTTGAGTTTCTCACAATTTAATGGTGGAGATCAATATATAATTCAATGTTTTCCATATAAGCGGTGTAATACAGGCACAAATAAGGGACATCTAACTCTGATTGAGGTGGGATGTCAAGGAAAGCTTTCCAAGAAGATATATAAAACTCAGCCTTGAAAGATATAAAGCAGTTATGAGACAGGTAAGGAGGAGTGGATCAGGGAGGTCCTTCAGACACAGGCGAGAAGCTGCATGAGCAGGCGGTGATTTGAGATTCTTTCGACTGCACTTATTACAACACACTCCACCTGATATTATTAGCTACAGGAAGAAGAAACAGCATTTATGAAAGAGTTAGTGTGTTAGCTTGAGTCTCCAAGGTGATCAAGGGAGAGATGAGGGAAAAGTCTGGTTTAAGTAAATAATTTTGGTTATTTTGGAGTTTTTTTTGTTTTGTTTTAAAGAGGAGTGAATGTCACTAAAATCATAGAGGCTGATTATTTGTTTGAATAAAAGGAAAGAATTCCAAGTAGATTTCATTATTTGCTTATTGTTGTAACTCATACTTAGCTTTCCAGTCAAAGCTTCTTAGTCTATACTCGATCTGCAGAATCAAATACATTTCAAGTGAAGCGTTTAGCTTTAACATAAAATTATTCACTATGTAATTACCGAAAAGACATGTTCCTAACCATAAAATAAACTACAAAATTCCTTTAAACTCTTTCCATGCTGAGGAACATGCTTATTTCTTCTAGGGTATCATTTTTTTCTAACTTCTTTCAGGCTTAACAGTTTAACTACAAATCCATTTAAAATATTTGCCTTATTAACACTTGCTTTATAAATAGGACATTAAAATTCCATTCATTCAACAAATATTTATTGAAGCAAGCTTCTCTACACAGCGTGATCTGTTTTATCCTTCCTCCCAAGCTTTATTCATGTTGTTTTCTCTGGCTGGCAAGTCAGTTGACTCCATGTTCACCCATCGAAGTTTTATCCACCCATCATAGGCTATCCAAAAGCCATCACTTTAATGAAACTCTTACCTATATCTCAAATTCCTCCTGTTGAGTACCCAATATACTTTCTTTGTACTCCTTTTTTTACCTACCACATTTTTTCCTAGATAATTATGTTTATACAAAATATTTTGTAAGGACAAATAATGTGTTTTCTACTACTTTTATTCTTTACAACACAAGAACAATGCTTTGCACCACTACCCTTTGCTAAAATGATTTGACAAGATTGTTCTAAAATAAATCAAGTACATGTGTGGGTCAATATTGCCCCTATTTCCGTGTGTGTGTGTGTGTGTGTGTGTGTGTGATTACTAAGAAGAAGACATGTTCATAACTGTAAAGAAAGCTACAAAACTTTTTAACACTTCTATGTGGTAAAAATGTCATTTCTTTTAGGGTATCATTATCTCAAACTGTTTTCAGGCTTGTTACAGTTTTCAAAAATTTTCATAAACAATCAAGATTTCAATGTTAGATGGACAGATAGATCTGAAAGCTTCTGTATTTTACCAAAAGAAAGTCAGTAGTAGCTTGGAATAGTTTGTTACAGATAAATGTCATGATCCCTAAGGTAATTACTGAAAAATGCAAGAAAATACAGGTAAAAAGACAACAGAACATTGAAACTATACACTCAAAATATCTGAAGCAAAAGAGGGCATAAAATAGAAATACTAAATTTAAAAAGCAGTGTCAGATACACTGGATATTAAATTAAAAAGTAATATCCAGTATATGTTGCCTACAAGAAACAGCAGTAAGATATAATAACTTTAAATACATAAGCATTTAACATATACAAAAGTGTAAACTGACAAAATTGAAAAAATAAGCTATTAGAGATTTTAATACTTCTTTCTCAGTAATTTTTAAACATACCAAAGATCAACAGATATAATATACACCATGTGACTATAATTACTATTAATAAACTGTATTATTTACTTGAAAATTGCTAACAGAGTAGATCTTAAGTATTCTCACCACACTCATACAAAAGAAAGAGATAACTATTTGTGATAATGAATACATGAATTTGATCGTGATAATTATTTCACAATGTACACATATATAAAATCATCACATTGTACATAGCTTGAATATATACAATTTCAATTTGTCCATCATACTTCAATAAAGTTGAGAGATAAAGAAATATCAGTAAGGATATAGAAGATTTGAACAACACTATCAACTAATTTGACATAACTGACATCTACAGATGGCTCCTCCCCACATGGGAGAAGACAAATTATCAGTATCGAGAATGAAAGAGGGATCTTCATAGCAGATTCTACAGACATTAAAAGAATGAAAAGGGAAAATTATGAACAAATTATACCAAAAATTTTATCTTCTTAATTTCTTAAACGGCACAAAATGACCAAAACTATCTCAAGAAGAAAATAAAAATCAAAATGGACCTCTATAAGCAAGTACATTAGTGATTTTATCTGAAAATCAATTAATGTAATAGACAATATTAACAAAATAAAATGAAAAACCAGAATGGTAATCTCAATAGACATCAAGAAAGAGACACATATGTAATAATTACAACTGTGAAACTTCTAAAGGCAGATGTAAGAGATAGATAGTTTTTATTATCCTGAGACAGGCAAACTCATTTTGGATAAAATAAAAAACAAACAATAAGAGAAGAGAAGTTATCAAGTGGACTTCATCAAAACTTTTGTTCACCTAAAGGCACTGGTAAGAAAGACACAGATTGGTAGAAATATTTACAAAACACGTATCTGAGAAAATGTATCCAGAACATAAAAAGAACACTTAATAATACAGAAGCAATTCAATAAAATTGGCAAATGATTTGAATGGATACCTCACAGAGAGAGAGAAAGAGACTGAGACAGAGAGAGAGACATGAATGGCCACAAAGCCAGTGAAAAAATGCTCAACATCACTGGTTATAAGGAAATGTCACTTAATCATTGCACACATAACTCAATAGCTAAAATTACGTCAACTGACAGTATCAAATGTTGACAAAGCGAAACAACAGAAATTCTTACAAATTGCTGGTGGGAATGTAAAATTTTATAGCCAGTTTGGAAATCAGTTTGGCAGTTTCTTCAAAGTTAAATTTAAATTTACTATATGAACCAGCAATTCCACTCATAGATATTTGCCCAAGAAAAATTAAAGCATTTATCCATACAAAGACCTTTAAACAGATATTTATGGCAGTATCATTCCTAGTAGGTAAAGAATGAAACAACCCAAATGTTCATCAACTGGTGAATGGGTAAACACAATGTGAAAAAGCCACACAAGGAAATACCAATACTCAACAAAGAGAAAAGCATTGCTATACACGTGATTAAACCTCAAAAGTATTATGCTAACTGAAAGAAACCAACAGGACACAGACTGTGTGATCCCCATTATATATTTTAGAAAAAATAAAACTATAGCAATAAGAGTTGGCCAGAAGTTCAGAATATGATGTTTGACTGTGAAGGGATACGAGTCTGCTCTCTGGGAGTGACGAAGATGTTCTAAACTTTGGCTATTGTGGTAGTTGAACAGCTTTACGTATTTGCCAAAATTCATTGACTTTATTCTTAACATATGTGTCTTACAGTATGTAACTTATACCTTATTAAGTTATAAAAAATACATAGAATACTAAATAGCTTTGGTTTTAAGCAATTGTCTCAAAAAAAAAAAAGAAAAGAAAAGGAATTGTTGCATGTTACATTGCTTTTGACAAACTGATGCAGAAATTTTAACTTTGATAAGGATGACACCAGGTAACTTTTATATTATGTAAAAAGAATCTGCAGACTCAGACATAAAGTAATAAATATTTCATTGAAGTATAAAATCCTTTACAGTATTTGTCAATTTTGGTAAAAGTTCAGATTCTTAAGACATGACAAAAATTTGAGTGTGACTTAAGGGAAGATCATGGAAAGAGAAGAAATCACTGCAACAGCCACATGTGGGGAATTAGATAGAAGATAAAATGAGCAAGCTGGGAATATTTATCTATGAAGAAAGTGTTAGCTACTCCGGGAAACAAAGGGAAGACATGGAGGAAACCAAGGAGGAAAAGTCTGAAGCTCAGGAAACCAGAAAACTGATCACTGGAATTTAAGTTACCCTGCAATTGACTTTGACTCTGGTTTGCTAAGTGATAATGAAAGAACACACATTTGAGGGAGTATATGGACAAAACAGCTAAACAATGGAGGAACTATGAAATACAAACACAGGAAACAGCTTCAGGATTTTAGAAATGGAAATATGCATGATAAGGAAGCTCTGGTGCTCCAAGCCATAAAGGTCAAATATTATGCAAGAATATTTTAATATTAATCCCCAGTTAAAATTTTATTTTTGAATCTCATTATCAAAATCTTCACAGTACATTCACTTTCTGTTATTCAGAACCATTATAGTGAATATTTTATTTCCACTCAACAGATCCTAGAAATCAAAAGTCTTCCCAGTTTAATCAGGACTTGGTGTGAATTAAGAAGTGGTAGAATCATCAGAATCAGCTATCTACTTTTAAGGAGCTATAAGTATGCACCTCATCTTTTCTTAATCATGAAGTCTTTGTGTCTGTTTAGTACATGTGTTGAAAGATTGGATAGGTTTTCCTAAGCAAGTGCTTGGGATTGCAGAAGCCTGGAGTTGGAAATCAATTGTTAGTAGAACTGCTAGAAGGTCCTGCTGGGAACACTGTGGACCCCTCAGGGGTGACTGAGCAACCCCAAGTTTCTGGAAGAATTGGCAAAACCCAAGCTATCTGAAATAACAAGAAGAAAGTGTTGGTGAATTTTAACTTGTAAATTCTCTTAGAATTTGATTTCCCTGAAATGAGTTATTTGCTTTGTTATGCTTGTTACTTACCATATCGATTATATTTGAGAAAATGAAGAATAATGTGAAAAGTTAAAATGTAGCGTGTAACTTTGACTGTGCTAAGCTGTAACCTGTAACTTTGACTCTGTTGAGCTGTAACTTGTAACTTTGGCTATGCTGAGCTGTTTCTGTAAAAACAGGAACTCTATGAAAGGGACAAACCATGTAGCCTGACTGCTGGAGAGAGATGACAGCACGTAATAAGCTTCTCGTTGCAGACAGCCTATAAACAGATGAGTAATGGAGAGGCTTATTACTCAGATTCCTTTCCCAGGAAAGGCATATTGATTATGGCCCTGGAAAGGGAATGCAACCCTTATGGAGAGCCTATAAACGGACGCATGAGGGGTGTTTGTTGTGAAGAAAAACCTCTCTGGTTGACATAAGGATGTAAAAGTCTTTCTTCTCCCACTGTTCCTCGAGGCCTGCATGGAGCCCCCTTCTCTTGCAGCTTTGTGGTCAGGCTGGTTGTCCTGTGTCAGATCCCGTTCCCCTGCAGCTGTGAGCCCACTGTATTCTTGCTGATAAGTATAAGTTTATGTTAGCCTCTATTCTTGCTAAGGTGAATTATTTCTATGCTGACACACAGAGAGTTATATTTATGTTGTTCTGCTTTTATAATACCACGTTGTGATTTTTGTGCACCAGTTTTGCAAATGTATTCTTTTTGCATGATCATTTCCACATTGTCATGTGGCCTCACTCCCCCTCCCCTATTGAAAGAGTCTAATAAAAAACTGAGGTTTTCAGGGGAATTTTAGACAGCCAAGGAACAGCTTTATGTGGTGTCTCCCATGGGCCCAGCTTTGAAGAAAACTGTTTCTCTTTTTTTTCCTTCTCACCAACCACTCTGTCACTTTGAGAGATCGTGAACCCACATTGATATATTGGGAGCTGGTCTTCCAATAAGGTCCCACTCTCTGATCACTCCTAACCAACTCTTGCATTCCATTCTGTAAGCCTCTCTAGAAGTCTCTAATACCAAAAGTTGAGCATTGTTAAGACCCAGCTCTTCACTTCATTTGAAGTTGAATTTCTCACATATTAATTTCTGTTAACCAGCTTCCAACATGTGTAAGATAAAATCAGAGATAAAAGAGAAAAAGGCTTGTTTTAGTAGAAAAAGCTTTGGACTTGAAACCATAAACTTGGTTCAAGTTTCACTGACTTCCATTTGCTTATAGAAATATACATCCTGTGGAGAAATGGGAATGCTTTCACACTGTTGGTGGGAGTATAAATTAGTTCAACCACTGTGGAAGACAGTGTGGCGATTCCTCAAGAATCTAGAAATAGAAATATCATTTGACCCAGCAATCCCATTACTGGGTATATACCCAAAGGATTATAAAACATTCTATTATAAATACACATGCACACAGATGTTTATTGTGACACTGTTTACAATAGCAAAGACTTGAAACCAATTCAAATGCCCATCATAGACTGAACAAGGAAAATGTGGCACATATACACCATGAAATACTATGTAGCCACAAAAAGGGATGAGGTCTTGTCTTTTGCAGGGACATGGATGAAGGCGGAAACCATCATCCTCAGCAAACTGACACAAGAACAGAAAACCAAACTCCACATGTCCTCACTCATAAGTGGGAACTGAACAATGAGAACACATGGACACAGGGAGGGGAACGTCACACAACGGGGCCTGTCGAGGGGTGAGGAGTCTAAGGGAGGGATAGCAGAGGGTGTGGGAATCGGGGAGGGATAACATTTGGAGAATACCTAATGTAAATGATGGGGGATTCGTGTAGCAAACCACCAAGGCATGTGTATACCTATGCAACAAGCCTGCACATTCTGCACGTATACCCCAGAACTTAAAGTATAATAATAAATAAAAAGAAAAAAGAAATATACATCCTATGTGTTTTCAAGGTACTCTGTTCATCCATTAAATACAGTTACAATTATTGTAGTATAATCACTTTTTTACTTGTCCTTCCCACCCCCCAAAATTATAAAGTCCTTGAAAGCAATGATTTTCTCTGTTACTACTGAATCCTTCCTACCCAAGAGTGTGTCTGGCACAACTGATGAAATACATGACAGTAAACACATCACCTCACCTCTCTGCATTTCATTTTCATATCTGAAACTTAAAAAAAGACCAGCTTATTTTCAGGTTTAAGTAATATGTACAAATATATGAAAAAACTCATCATAGGTGAAAAGTTACACAACTCCTTATCATTTATATTTATCCAACAACTTAAGAAAAACTCATTCTATAGTACATAGTGCATGTTATACCAAGTACCACTGCAGTGGTATGTCCAGGAAAATAGCTTCAAGCTCTAGTTGACAACCTATCTATCTAAGCAATGAGTTAAGCAGATAAATCCAGAAAAATATTTTTAAAATACGAAGATCATTTCAAATTGTAATAGAAATTGCCTGGCAGCCAGATACAAAAGAGGAAGTTAGCATTTATCTGTCGCTCCATGCTTCCACAACCTGAGGATAAAAGCAGCCAGATATAAAGTACATGCCCCAAAGAAACTGTCAGGGTTGGTTTTCTTCCCTAAAGACCCACAGGGAAGTGTTAGATATTTTACAGAGAGTTGTATATGAATACAGACATCAATTCATTCACCCATCTTCCTTCCAGTTAATCCATTCAGCCAACAACACTGAATATCAATTCATAAAATTCTATACATATGTTTTTTTTTTTTTTTTTTTTTGAGACAGAGTCTCACTCCATCACCAGGCGCCAGGCTGGAGTGCAGTGGGGCGACCTCAGCTCACTGCAACCTCCGCCGCCCGGGTTCAAGCAATTCTCCTGCCTCAGCCTCCCGAGTACCTGGGACTACAGGCACGCGCCACCACGCCCAGCTAATTTTTTTCTATTTTTAGTAGAGATGGGGTTTCATCGTGTTGACCAGGATGGTCTCGATCTCTTGACCTCGTGATCCGCCCGCCTCGGCCTCCCAAAGTGCTGGGATTACAGGCGTGAGCCACCGCGCCCGGCCTATACATATGTTTTGAGTATCAACCAGGTGCCAAGGTGCCAGTAAAAAAAATGACAAGTCGGGCATTCTCTGCACCTCAAAGGCACTCACAAGTAGAAAGGGGGAAAATTATGAAATTGTATGCATGGGAGCCATGCTATTTGTTTTAGTATTTAGGATGCATCACATGTACATATATACATACATATATGTACATACGCATCCAAAATGCTCTACGGAGCATCTTATTTGCAAGGGCACAATTTTGTTTTGACAAGATCACAAAAATACTCTTAATATAGACCTTCCATGTCACCTAAAAAGTTGTTTTCTTGAAAATGACTTCCAGTGGAAAGTATATGCCTTAAAGGGTTTTTATCTGTTCACTAAGCCATTAGCCAATTATATATAAAATAGCAGGTAAATATATCTTGTAAATGGTTCAAGGATGAAAACATATACATTTTAGTGTCAGATATAAAACATTTCACTCTTATCAGCCATGTTCAAAGGGAAGAATAATTGTCTCATTTACTCTAAATGACTGTGTCTTAATTGACCTTGTAGCCGCATGTCTAGCACAATGCAGACACTCAGCACTATTCATTCATATGAATGAATGAATGAATAATATTGGAATGGTAACAACAAAGATTTATAAGTGAGCACTAAGTCAAATGGGAAAGAAATTAATATCAGCCTAATTAGGCATCCTTTGTTGTAAAGCCACTGCTCCTTGTTCTCATCTATGGAAGTACAGTAAGGTGAAATAAAGGGAAATCTGTAGGTCAAATCCAGACCACTGCAACTGAGAAAGTAACATAATGCTTTGAAATTCTCTTATAAAAGAATGATACAAATATGTAACATTTGAAAACATCTACCACACAGAGCTGCTGTTCCATGCATTTTAACTGAGATTTTAGAAATAAAACTTTTAGGAATCAAAACCCTGCCATTGCTACTGTGCCACAGCAATAATGCACTAAGACTCAATCCAAAGTCATTTATCCTGAGGTCATTTTATATCATTAATAACATTTTCTTTTTTTTAATATATATATATTTTATTGCATTTTAGGTTTGGGGGAACATGCAAGATTGTTGCATAGGTACACACATGGCAGTGTGATTTGCTGCCTTCCTCCCCATCACCTATATCTGGCATTTCTCCCCATGCTACCCCTCCCCAACTCCCCACCCCCCGCTGTCCCTCCCCTTTTTCCCCCCGGGCAGACCCCAGTGTGTGATGCTCCCCTCCCATTAATAACGTTTTCAAAAACATACATGAAAACAGTAGTTGTAGAAGAACAGGTTACCTTCTTTCTCTCAAATCAGCCACGTACTCTTAAGTGTTCTTGATGAGACTGGAGACATGCTGTCTACATGCTGTAAGAAGGCATGTAAATTTATTTCTGGCTCACAATACATTATCAGTCTACTTTCGGAACTAGAAATGTCATTTTGGAACTAATTGTTTAAAGCATTGTCATCAAAGGCCATTGCCAAAGGATCATCTTTGTCTTTCAATCTAGATAGCTCTTAGTTCCTGACTTCACCCAACTCTTTTGCTTGAAACAAATAACAAAATACAGAAAACATATGAACATATAAATAGGAGGAGACAAAATTGGACATTTCAGTGGATCAGCTACAAAGCAGAAATAGTGGACCTCATGTCCAGTTTTCATGGAATTCTGTGCAGGCTTCACGGCCTCCTGTCAATCGTAGTCATGGGGATAGCATTTCTAGGGATCAATGAGGACTAAAAGAGTTTTGCATAAAATAGTGGACAAGACTCATGCTCACTCATGCCTCAGGCAACAGGGTAACAAAGACACAGCCTCCCAGCCAGAAACTGAGACAAGCCAGCTGCTAGCTTTGCTAGCTCTGAGACTGGATTCCCAGTGTTTGCAGTATCATCACATAACAAGAGGACTAAAATACCATTGAAAAACTGGTTATAGATGAGTGCCTTGGCGGCAGATTGAAGGCAACAGAAAACTTTCTAAATATAAAAGATAGACAAAGGAAAAAATTAAAATTCAACCTCATATCATGTGCAAAAATAAACTTCAGAAGTATCAAAGATCTAAACTAATTGGAAAAGATAAAAAAGAACAAAATATATGGGAGATTTCTATAGTTCCTTTTCTTTTAATCTAAAACTGCTTTAAAAATTGGGTGAGTGTTGAACAATGAGAAAACATGTACACAGGGAAGGGAACATCACATACCGAGGCCTGTTAGTGGGGATGGACAGCATGGGGTTGCGGGATAGGGGAGGGATAGCATTAGGAGAAATACCTAATGTACATGATGGGGTGATGGATGTAGGAAACCACCATGGCACATGTGTACCTATGTAACAAACATGCACATTCTGCACATGTACCCCAGAACTTGAAGTATAAAAAAATATTTTGGGAAAAAGAACAAATTAGACAAATATCTGAATGACTTTGAATTAGTGTTACACAATAAATGACTGAAACAGGTTGGGGCCAGGATATATTTTGAAAATGGTGTCAACAGGTCTTGAAAATACTGGGAAATGGGGAGCAGTCAAGATGTCTCCAATGTTTTTGCCTGAGCAACAGAAAAATAAAATGCTCAATTATGAGTTGGGAAAGACTAGAGGAGAAGCAGTCTGGAGAGGGAATATGAGGTCTTAGTTTCCTGCAAATTAAGATTGATGTTCCTATTTGACCTTCAAAATAGAGGTGTAGAATAGCAAGTCAAATACATAAATTCAAGCTCTGTAGAGAAATCAAGTCTGTAAATAAAAATCTGGAAGTCAGAAGCATATGGTTATTATTTAAAGCCATGGAGTAGATGAAATTTCCTAGGAAGTGAAAACAGTTTTTAAAAATTGGTGAAGGACTAAACCCTCAGGCATTCCATCAATTAGACATTAGGAACAGCAGAAAGGACCAACATAGGAGACTCAGAGTGAGTACAAGAAAAGGAATTCAGGAGATCTTATTTTAGAAGAATTCAGGAGATCTTATCCTAGAAGCCAACTGAGTAATTTTTTAAGAAGAAAAAAACAATTACGTCAGAAGCCTCTGAGAAAGAGTAGAATGGAACTTGCCAGGACCTGGAGGAGAGAGGGAAATGGGGAGATACTGGTTGAAGGACACCAAGTTTTAGTTACGCTGGATGAGTAAGTTCTGGAGATCTGAGATCTAACATACAGCAAGGTTACTACAGGTGGCAATATGGTGTTGCAGACCTGAAATTTACCAAAAGGGATGATTTTACGTGTTCTTGAAAAAGAGAGAAAAAAGATTGAGAAAAAGAAAGGGAGAGAAAGAAAATGGTAATTATGTAAGGTGATGGATATGTTATTTGCTTCATTGAGAAGTCATTTCATTATGTATATGAATATTAAAACATCAAGTAGTATACTTTAAATACACATAATTTATTTATCAATTATGTCTCAATAAAGCTGGAAAAAAAGAATTTACATAATAATTAGGAGAAGGCAAAAAGTTTCTGAGAAATCAAGTAAGAACTTGGAATTAACCATGGATAGCAATAATAAATGTGGTTAGAGTGATGAAGGCACAAGTTTAAGTGAAATCGGATAAAGAGAGACAAGAAAATAAGGGAGTCAATGTGGTAGGCTTACATAGCTCCTTCAAGGAATTTTCTATAAAGAACAGAGAAATTAATCAATAGCTGAAGAGGAAGAGCAGGAAGAACTTCCTTCAAAGATAGGAAATATGCCATTTTTAAGCTAATAGATGTGTTTCATTAAACAGGAAGAAGTTGATGATACAAGACAAAAAAATTAAAATTATAGAAGTCAAGTCAGCAAACAAGGAATAAGATCCAGAGCACAGGATGAGGGTCATTTAGCTTTACATAGGAGCAGAAGAGTTCTGTTGTAGCATATATGTTTTCAATTGACATTCCAACTTTGTATAAAGTTACCAATTTTTTTTTAAATTTTACTTTAGGTTTTGGAGTACATGTGCAGATCATGCAGGATTGTTGCATAGGTACACACATGGCAATGTGGTTTGCTGTCTCCATCCCCCTGTCACCTATATCTGGCATTTCTCCCCATGATATCCCTTCCCAACCTCCCAATCCCCCTGCTGTCCCTCCCTCAGCGCCCCCAACACACCCCAGTGTGTGATGCTCCCCTCCATGTCCATGTGTTCTCATTATTCAACACCCGCCTATGGGTGAGAACATTCGGTGGTTGATTTTCTGTTCTTGTGTCAGTTTGTTGAGAATGATGGTTTCCAGATTCATCCATGTTCTTGCAAAGGACACAAATTCATCATTTTTTCTGGTTGCATAGTATTCCATGGTGTATATGAGCTACATTTTCCTTGTCCAGTCTATCGTTGAATGATTTTTGTTTTAAGGTGGCTAATTGAGTCTTATGTATGTCTATATAAGGTGCCCACATATTTCGAAATTACACAATCATACACACACACACCAGAAGTCAGTGTCTGGCTCATATTTCTCAATAATTAAATCAGGTGATCCTTGGGGTATCACTGAACTTTCAGAGAAAAGTCCTTCAAATTGGTTGTTCCTGAGCCTACTACAAAAATACTCACATAGAACTCATAGTTCTCTATACACTGTTATCTGAGCTGAATTAAAATCTGATGCAATGTTTGGAAGCTTAAGAAGATTTCCCATTTTTGAAAAATGAAGGGAAATGTCTTTGAGCATAGGAAACTGAGTTTGGGGTCAACATCGACTTGAGAAATGCTTTTTTTTTTTTTTTTTTGAAATCTTGAATTTTTCAATTATGAATGCAATGTAAAGCTCCTGAAGACAGTTGGTTTAAAGGGTATTTCTCAGTTTCTGATTCCATCCATTCTTGATACATATGTAAAATATATTGTAATTGTTCATATAAATAAAATATTTCTAGAATGGCATTTTCCCCTTTCACTTTCAGTTGAAATAAGAGTTTTTTTTTTAACAGTCTATACTGAAGTAATTGGAAATTACCAAATGCCATAAAAAATCTTATACAAAACTCTGAAGAAAAAAAATTAAACTTGAAAATTTATGCCACATTGCTTTCAGGTTTTTAGACTATCTGACATATTATTTGAAAGTTAAAGGCTTAACAGTTGTCCACAATCGTGTACAATTCAACACGTATCAATTATTTTTCTCTGAATTTTTAAGGTTTCATTTAAGCAGCTTTAAAAGCTTACAATTTTCTTTCTTTATATATAACTCCAATCAAGCCAGGAATTAACAAAGGTGTCATAATTTTAAACATTTTTATTGTATTTTCACTTTTGTACTCACTGCAGTAGTCAGATCAGGCTGCCATAACAAATAGCATAGACTGAGTGACTTAAGCAACAGGAATTTATATCTTGCAGTTCTGGAGGTTAGGAAATTCAAGATCAAGGTGCAAGAAGATTCCGTTCCTGGTGAGGGTTCTCTTCCTGGCTTGTAGATGGCCACCTCCTTTCGGCATCCTCACATAGCAGGAAGAGAGAAAGCTCTGGTCTCTCAGTGTCTTATAAGGGCACTAATCCCATTATAAGGCCCCACGCCCCATGATCTCATCCCGCTCTAATTACCTCCCAAAGGCTTCACCTCCAAATACCATCACACCAAGGGGCAGGGCTTCAATGTATGAACCTGGGTAAAACACAACATCCAACACTTAACACTCACTCTCTCACGCAGTTAAGAAGAACTGTACATTGTATTGTTTCTAAGACATGTGGACTGTCAGATACTACCTTGTCATGAGTTTTCACATTGTGTTTATTTCTCTGTTCTTCCATCCAAGTGCCAAACTAAGCATCCACACATTCCTAAGGAATCTACACATTCCTAAGGAAGTACTCATTCCTAAGCAAGGTATGAGGCTTGCTCATAAAAATCATAGTTATCACTGTGTCTGCAACTACTTAACCCGAGGCAACATAATTCAGGACAAATTTAAGGAATACTTTTGGCCTGAGTGCTGTAATTATACAGTGTTTCAAAAAGGCTGCTACTAGCAATGAGTTATAAGGGTTTTCTCTTCCACCTCCAATTTAGCTTTCAGATCGGTAGTAAAAACAAAGTGACTAAATATTACTTAGCAGTTCAAGCAGCTTTTTCCCCTCTTTTCTTACTGTGCAGAAAGGAGATGACTTTTTCAAATGCAAATATGAAATGTGGATTAAGATCATAATAAATAAACTTTTACTCATCAATGGCTGACTCTTCTGACCCCCCTTTAAAAAAAGAAATGATTCCTTATCCTTAGAGAACTAAAACAAAATTTTGTTTTAATCTCATTTTTCCATAGGTCCACTCTCTTCGGATTAAACAGAATTGAGAAAAAGTAGGTTTTAAATATTAATAACTCCGTGCAGTGTCCAAGCAAAACAAATAACCTGAGAGGCAATTTCCAGCTTTTACACATTGTTCTGGAAAAGGCTCACAAGTAGCAGTTCAGCAGGGACTATCTATTTTTTATGCTTACTTTACACTGCACAACTAAAGAATATCATGCATGCTTTTGCCTTGATCATTAAAATAATCAGATACTGTATAAGCACAAGCATCTTTCCACATATACATAGATAATACGTAATATACCCCTCAAAGAAAAACATGAAAGATGTGAAAATGAATAATGACAAAGAAGATAGCAAATCTGGGAGATTAGATTAGATTGTAACCAGGGCATCACTTGAAGCTAAAGTTATTTCCACATGTGGTCACACCAAATCACATTTCTATTTGTTTCACCGTCACTCTCTTCAAGTCGACAAGTCAGCTTCAACTGACATGATTAACCCTGGAATTGCTAAACATTATTGAAATAGGAAAAGGAAAGAACCTGAAACTATACAGAGGTATAAGTATAGCTGAAAATTAAATAAGTTCAATCTACCAATGGATTTTTCTCAATAGTCGAAATGTAGTATCCAATGAACCATTTGTAATGAAACAAGAAAACACAAAACTCATTACGCATTCAGAAAAATTAGAGTAAGGATACTTTCAATCAGCAAAGTTTCTAGAATGGAGTCTGTACCTGAAAGGACATTGAAAAGCTTCCATACGTCCATATGTTCTGTCTTTTAAAATGTTCATATTTCCCAGCTTTCTTTAAATTAAGGGCCACATTTATCAAGGCTCTGGCCTTGAAACAATAATCTAAAGTTTAGAAGCACATTCTGGATCCTTGTCCTGCTAGGTACTGAAAACAGGGTGAGAAAACTTCAAGAGAGTAGGGCACTGGAGCATCGGCACAAATATCTTCAAAGCAAAGCCCAATCAACTTGGCCATCTTGACATTGAGAAAGAGCTGGAACCATCTACGAGGCAGTGCAGGGGGCAGAAGGAAGCTGACCACCAGAATGCTCTCCCTTAGTCAAAATGTTGGTTTCTCAGCTACATAGGCACTCAAAATTTAGTGACGTGTATTAAAAGAAATACACATCACTAAATGAGAATTTCCTTTACCAATAAATAAAACAGGATTTATCCTCATTTACCCAATTTTCTGACCATCAGGGTGGTTCACCACTGGAAGAAAATGGGAAAGGAGGATATGAAAACCCCTTTCTTGGAGATTTCTAAGAAGAAAGCCTTTGGCCTGGAAAGCTTGTGACTCTGCTACCTAAAGGCAGAAAGTTGGAACAGATTGCTTTCCAATTTCTTCCTCCTTCTATTGTTTATAAATATATTTAAATTCATGTAAGGAGATCTGTTTCTGAGTAAGATGGTGTAAGCACACTCCATCATAATTAGAACAAGCATTTGAAGATGCTAAAAAATTAATAATAACAGGTGGATCAAGAAGGATGATCAGAGTTCAAAGTACCACCAAACCTATAGTGAGTAAATCCTTTTTTCCATTTGGCCTGCAGAAGACTGAGAGGCTTCAGGGCAACCAGAAGCCCTAAAGTGGGCAAGCAGGGAGTCTTCTGCCACATGCAAAGCTATTTTCAGAGGTCGTCCATTAGATGCTAGGAATGCATTCACTGTAGTCAGTGTGCTGAGCCCTGGCTTTGGAACTTAGGCAGATGTATTTTCAAACAGTAGCTCTGCCAGTTAGAAGTTCTGTAAGCTTGGCGATTATTTTACCTCTCTGAGATGTCTTTTCCTTATCAGCACAATAACATCACATTATAAGACTGGTATGCACAGCACAACCCCAGATTTGCTACAAAGTTCTCACTCTAGGAAAATGCAATGATTCTAAATTTGTGTATAACATAAAATGCAACTTCTCTTATAATTTCCTAATTTAATGTACCAATTACGGCAGTCCTTAAGTCAAATTTTATGGACAACAATTTTCAGGAAAATGGACAGATGTAATTCACACTGATATTAATCTAAGATTAATTCTCTAGTTTCCTCTCCTGTATACTCAACAAAACAAGGGCAAGAACTTAAGTTCCTCGGATTAAAATCTCTGTCTGTACTTGGCATTCAGATTGGCCTACATATTTTGGTTGCTTCAAAATGGCTCACATAAAATGAATTAATATCCTAGATAACTTGCTAATTTCCTTTTCAAAAAAATTGTAAAATTTTCGTTCATAATCTTTCAAATAAATTATTGTCCTAATTGGCACTTCAAGGGATAGATTAGAATGATTCACGAGGTCCCTTCCTGCTCTGACATTCTGTAAGTTCATGATTTGTGAAATTTTCAGAATATGGAAACATACTTCTTTCTTCCCTAGTGAACACTAACTAAATAATTAATTCCTGTTTCAAGGATAGCTCAAGGGCATGTGTGCACAAAGATGAGACAACTTATCTCATGATTGAATCTTAAGATTCTTGAGAACAAAAAGCACACTCATTGCTTTCCTAACTTCCACAGCATGTTCAGCACAACTCACATATCACCACAACCAGCTCCAATTCTCAGCTGGCCAAAGCCTGGACAAGCTGCAATTTCAGTGGGAATCAAGTTAAAACTCAAAAGGTAAAACTGTGGATTTTACAGTTGTTTCTGTAACAACTCTGAAGCAAAATAGTGCACTCTGAAAAGTACTACATGAGCCGAGATCGTGCCACTGAACTCCAGCCTGGCGCCTAGCAACAGATCGAGACTCTGTCTCAAAAAAAAAAAAAAAAAAGTACTGCATAAAAGTTTGCTTTTTTCCTCAACTTATTCAGGAGGAATTTAGGCGGACCCATGAGTAAAGTATTATTCAATATAACAAAAGCCTTCTTGATAACTAGACAGAGAATAATACTGTTCAGAACCATATATATTGTCATATTCATCTGTTTTCCTATATTTTCCTTCTCACATAATTATTTTGAACTTTTAATTTCAGACTATTATCATTTTTATAATTTCCAAAGAAGACTGCAGATTTCCAATAACATCACTTAAAACCTGCAAATCTGGAGGAAGATCCAAGATGGCCGAATAGGAACAGCTCTGGATTGCAATTCCCAGCAAGAACAACATAGAGGGTGAGTGATCACCACATTTCCAAATGAGTTTTCACTGTCCACAGAGCAGGAGATTCCTGGGCCAAAAAGCACCATGAATTCCAGCACGGCTGTTTCAGCCAGTGCCGGGGGTTGGCACACAGAAACTCACACAAATCTGGGTGACCATTTCAACTGGTGCCTAGAATGCATGGGAGACAGAGCCACCCATTCAACTGAAAGGGAGGGTGCTGAGGGAGGGAACCAGGTGATTCAGCTCCACAAGTAGCACTGCTACAAAACAAGCAATCTGAAATGCTCTGGATTGAGTTTCCCAGCAAGTGCAGCTGGACTTGGGACGGTCCAACTCAGCAGGGGGAAGGGCATCTGCCACTACCAAGGCAGTCCACCAATATCAAGGCAGTTCTAACTGTACCTCTATAAACAACAACACCTCAAGGAAGTTCACACAGCCCCTGGGCAGAGCCCACGGCAGTTCAGCAATGCCTCTGTTGGCAGACTGTGACTAGACTAACTTCGTGCTGCAAAGGGCATCTATGAAAAAAGGTACCAGCCCATCAGGAACTTATAAATAAAACCCCACCTTCCCAGGACAGAGCACCTGGGAAAAAAGGCAGTTATGAGTTCCTCTGCAGCAGAACTCATGCTGTGCACGTAAACGTACATGCCCAGCAGCTCTGCACAGAACAACAGAGCTCCCAGCACAGCACTTGTGCTCCTGTAAGGGACAGACTGTCTCCTCAAGCAGCTCTCTGACCCTCATATACCCAAAGAGACACCTCATAAAGGAGAGCTCAGGCCGACATCTGGCAGGTACCCTTCTGGGACGAAGATAACAGAAGAAAAAACAGGCAGCAACCCTTACTGTTCCGCAGCCCCCGCAAGTGATCCCCAAGCAAGCAGGGTCTAGAGTGGAACTCCAGCAGTCCTTTAGCAGAGCTACCTGACTGTTAGAAAACTAAGAAACAGAAAGAAATCGTTTCAACATCAACAAAAATGATTCCACTCAGAGACCCCATCTGAAAGTCACCAACTACAAACACCATAGGTAGATAAAGCCATAAAGATGGGAAGAAACCAGTGCAAAAAGGATGAAAACACCAAAAACCAGAACGCCTCTCCTCCTCCAAGGGTTCACAACTCCTCACCAGCTAGAGAACAAAGCTGGATGGAGAATGTATCTGATGAATTGACAGAAACAGGCTTGAGAAGGTGGATAATAACAAACTTCTCTCAGCTAAAAGAACATGTGCTAACCGAATGCAAAGAAACTAAAAACCTTGAAAAAAGGTTTGACGAAATGCTAACTAAAATAAATAGCTTAGAGAAGAATATAAATCATTTGATGGAACTGAAAAACACAGGAAGAGAACTTCATGAAGCATACACAGGTTGCAATAGCTGAATAGACCAAGCAAAAGAAAGGATATCAGAGACTGAAGACGAACAAAATGAAATAAAATGAAAAGGCAAGATTAAAGGAGTGAAAAGAAATGAACAAAGCCTCCAAGAAATATGGAATTACGTGTAAAGACCTAATCTACATTTAATAGGTGTACATGAATGTGACGGAGAGAATGAATCCAAGCTGGAAAACACTCTTCAGGATATTATCCAGGAGAACTTCCCCAACCTAGCAAGGCAGGCCAACGTTCAAGTCCAGGAAATACAGAGAATACCACAAAGATATTCCTCAAGAAGGGCAAGCCCCAAGGCACATAATCATCAGATTTGCCAGGGTTCAAATGAAGGAAAAAATCCTAAGGCAGCCAGAGAGAAAGATCACATTACCCACAAAGGGAAGCCCATCAGAATCACAGCAGATCTCTCTGCAGAAACCCTACAAGCCAGAAGAGAGAGGGGCCAATATAGAACATCCTTAAAGAAAAGAACTTTCAACCTAGAATTTCATATCCAGCCAAACTAAGCTTCATAAGCAAAGGAGAAATAAAATCCTTTACAAGCAAGCAATTGCTGAGAGATTTCATCACCACCAAGCCTGCCTTATAAGAGCTCCTGAAAGAAGCACTAAACAAGGAAAGGAACAACCAGTACTAGCCACTCCAAAAATATACCAAATGGTAAAGACCATTGACACAATGAAAAAAATGCATCAAATAACAGGCAAAACAACCAGCTAGCATCAAAATGGCAGGATCAAATTCATACATAATAATATTAACCTTAAATGTAAATAGGTTAAATGCCCCAATCAAAAGACACAAACTGGCAAATTGGATAAAAAGTAAAAACCCGGCCGGGCACAGTGGCTCATGCCTGTAATCCCAGCATTTTGGGAGGCTGAGGCGGGCCAATCACGAGGTCAAGAGATCGAGACCATCCTAGTCAACATAGTGAAACCCTGTCTCTATTAAAACTACAAAAAAAAAAAAATTAGCTGGGTGTGGTGGCATGTGCCTGTAGTCCCAGCTACTTGGTGGCTGAGGCAGGAGAATTGCTTGAACCCAGGAGGTGGAGGCTGCAGTGAGCCGAGATCGCGCCACTGCACTCCAGCCTGGCGCCTGGCAATGGAACAAGACTCTGTTTAAAAAAAAAAAAAAAAAA
>PVKV010029232.1:5150-24165 GCA_004027835.1 Alouatta palliata | reverse complement strand
AAGGGAGGAGAACAGGGAGAGAGTATATGGGGGAGAGACAGGGAGAGAGAAGACGGGAGAGGGACAGGGAGTGAGGAAGGAGAGGGACCAGACGGGGGGGCAGGGAGGAGAGGGACAGAAAGAGAGAAGGCCCTGATCCCTCATGGAGACAGAGAGATGAAGGCTTCAGGGTGTGGTTGCTGGACCAATCTAGCTTGAACTTGACAGAGGCCAGGACTGGGCGGGAGGGGGCTTGGCCTGGAGTGGCTGGGCTGGAAGGACACCATGGTCTGCTGTCTGTCCTGGGTCCTGACCCTATGCCCTGGGTCGGACTCGGGGGCCCCTGGGCAGACTCAGCCCCTTTGTTCTGTAGACCCTGTGGGGTCCCAGGCTGTGTCCCCCACAAGGCGCTTCCTAGGCCCGGTGAGAAACCTCAGCCCTCCACCTAACCCCACTACCCCTTCCTGTGTGATGGTGAGTCACAGCTCCTTGCCAATGGTGGGTCTGGGGGTAATCGCCATGCCGCTGCAGTGGCAGTGGTGGCAGCCAGGCTCCCATGCACTGCGGGCTGCAGGTCAGGGCTCGGGAGGGGTTTTGGTCTTCGTGTGTTAAAAATAAGGGCTGAAGACTGGGGAGGGAGCTCAGGTCCAGCCCCCGGAGTCCTGCCTGCGGACCGGTCTCATGGGGTGCTTGCCTTCAATTAGAGGGAAACCCTGCTGGCGTTGGGGCCGGGCGTCCCAAGTGTGCCGGGAGGACCAGGGCTCAGTGGAGTCCCAGGCAGAAGAGAGAGGAATGGCATTTCCAGATCCCATCACTGCAGAGGCGGGACCCACCCGGAGCCCCTCCGCGCCTTCCCCTCCGGCCTGCTCCCTGCTCGGCTCTGCTCTGTCTCAGCCTCTTTGTTTCTCTGCCTTTGTCTCCTTTCCTCCCTCCCTCTGCTCTCTGAAATTAAATGGGATCCAACTGGCAGCTCCCTGTGTGTTCCCCGCTTGCGGCTCAGCCCCTTTCATTATTAATAGAAATATGTCCTCATGTGCAGCCTCACGTTGCTTATCTGGAGTGGATTAAGTGCTCACAGTGACATGCAGTATTGATTCCTCAGCAACCCGGTTCAAGGGCTTTTGCCTTGGCCTAATTAGTTCCATAAAATCAGTGGGGGAGGGGATGAGGGGTGTGGAGACCCTGGGTGGCAGGCAGCAGCCCGATGTGCCCTGTGACAGTGAGTCGATCCCTCTGTGCTGTGAGCTTGGATTGGGCCACTCTAGGAGGCGGAGGCTGAGAGGCAGTGGGAGCGGCCGCCCCAGCCTGCAAGGGGCAGGACAGTGCTGTGGGTGAGGGTGGAGGCTCTGGAGCCCAATGCCTGGGTTTGAACCTACCCTACCTACCACTCACAGGCTATGTCACATGGGCAAGTTCAACTTCACTGTCACTGTCCCTCAGTTTCTTTCTTTTTTTTTTTTTTTGAGACAGAGTTCCAATCTGTCACCCAGGCTGGAGTGCAGTGGTGCGATCTTGGTTCACTGTAGCCTCCATCCGCTGAGTTCATGTGATTCTCCTGCCTCAGCCTCCCAGATAGCTGGGATTACAGGTGTGCACCACCACACCTGGCTATTTTATTTGTATTTTTAGTAGAGACGGGTTTCACCCTGTTGGCCAGGCTGGTCTCAAACTCCTGACTTCAGGGGATCCGCCTGCCTCCATCTCTCAAAATGCTGGGAGTGAGCCATTACAGGCCTGAACCACCATGCCCAGCTCACTGTCCTTCAGTTTCTGTGCCTGTAGGATGGGAGTAAGCAGCAGGGTCTGGCAGGGAAGACGTCCCTCTTCAGCTTGGGGCCATCAGGAGAGTTTCTTGAAGGGACCACTCCGAGGTGTGTCAAGTGATTCCCCAGCCCTGCCCCACACCTGAGCGAGGAAGGAGGGGAGCCGCTCCCAGACTGGAGTGGGCTGTGTGGAAGAGGGCCGCTGGACCGGACCGAGATCTTCAGTGAGGACACAGCCACCCAGGGACCCCTCCTACCTCCCTCTCATGCTGAGCTCCTCACTGGCTGGAGCCAGCCTGGAGCCAGAGGGCAGCAGCCTCAAATACAGCCCTCCACGGGTCAGCCCTGGATGCAGAGCGGGCAGAGCGCAGGTGTGGAGGGCTCAAGTAGGATGGGGGTGCAGGCACCTCCTCAGCAGGCTCCTGGAAGGAGGCAGAGGGCAGATCCTCGGGAAGCACCACAAGCCAGCATGGCACCGTGGGTGATGGGGAGGACCAGGTGCTGATAATGGCTCCACCACCACGTAGCTGAGTTTTCACTCTGATCCTCAGTCTCCCTCTATAAAGAAGGGGGCTACTAGGCCTTCCATCTTGCTTTGCTAAGTCAGTGTACAAAGAGGCAGCCCTTTGATGGGGGTGTGAATGCTGGCTGCCTCTCCTCACCTACAGAGGGAACAAGAAGACCCTCTCTAGGCCATTTCTGGGAGCCCGGGAGGGTGGTAAACATGACCACCCTTGCATGGTTCCACTCCAGTGGGGATGAGGCAGGAATTTTCCTGGATCTTTTTAATAGGTGATCAGTGTGACACGTGAGATGCTGGCCACCATCCAGGTCACCTGCCCAGGCCTGGAGCGTGGGCTATTCCTCGTGCTGGATGCTGGAGAGAGAGACAGATGGGGAATGGGGACAGACCCATGAGAGCCTCGGTCCTCCAGGGTGGGCGAGGGGCTCCAGGACAAAGGCTGCTCTCAGCTTCCAGCCTGCCTGCAGGGACTGGCCTTTGCTCCTGGCTTTCTGAGGCTGTTTGGGCTCCATCCCCGGTAGGCTTGTCCTGCCCTCCCAGGGCTTCTCTGTTTACAGAAGCCCAGACACCAGACTCGAAGCTCGTTCTTCCACCCGCTGAGGAGTCTCTGTAGCAGGCAGGGGCCCCGGTCAGATGGAGCTGGGCTAGACTGTGGTCTGACTGTGGGATCTGGGGTCTGGAGCCCGTCGCTGCACCTCCAGCCTCGGTTTGCCCACCTGTCCGTGGGGAAAGGCCTACCTCTCTGCACAGTCCTGGGACTCGCGCTGGTGTCTGAAAGGGCCGCAGTGTGCGGTGGAGGCCACGTGCCACTGGTTCCCATGCCCGCAGTGAGAACCCAGGGCCCGAGCTGGTTTCCACATAGCTTCCCTAGCTCTGAACCCCGGCTCCGTCCCCCTCTGCGGAGGCTCTCCAGAGCCCCACCTCTGGGCTGAATCACAAAGCAGAACCAAGCCCTCACAGCTCCTTTCCAGTTTTTAATGCTTTTCTTGTAAAACCAAAAATATAAAACTGGCAGGGGAATGGAAGACAAGTTCTGTATATTTTATATACACGAGGTCTGTGATTTCAAAACCACCGGGGAGAGGAACAGGAAGACACGATCGAGGGAATGTTACAGGGCCACGGGTCCTGATGGGCACCTCTGTGCACCCAGCTCGGGCTCAGATGGCAGCTCCCCGGCAGTGCTGGGTGGCACGGCCGACTGGCTCCCTGGGTCGTGGCCCAGATGTTCCAGCTGTGGCCTGGAGCTCCCACGGGGTACACGGAGGGTGGGAGTGGCAGCAGGTGGGTGAGGTGACATCTGCAGTGCTGGGCAGGCAGGTTCACATGGGGCCCCTTCAGGTGTCCGTGTAGATGGAGGGGATGTGGCCCAGGCAGTGGTCAAAGGCTCCATTGGGGAAGAAGCCGCAGTCCTCGGGGCCACTGGACACCACGTCTTCAGATGACTGCTGCGGCAGCGCTGTGGCGCACGAGGCCTCGGCCAGGGCCTCATAGCCTGAAAATGGGTGGGAAACGGTCAGTGCCGGAGGCAGCAGGTGCTGTGCCTGCTCATCCTTCCCAGTATCCAGGCCCCACCCCACCTGCCCAGGGTCCCCCCTCACCGAGTTCCGTCCGCGGGGCCTGCTTGGAGCCCCCTATTTTTCTGAATGTGGGAGCTGGCCGCTGGGGTGGGGAGAGGGCTTGGGAGCCACCCTAGGCCTGGCACACCCAGGGGGCCCAGGGCAGCTGGGGAGACAGGCATGGGCTGATTATGGGGCAGAATGTGGGGGCGGGTAGGAACAGCACAGCTCTTGCCCTTAGAGGCTGGTCCCCTCCTGGCAGAAGGACCAGCTCACCCCAACCCTTTCAGCTGCATCCTCCAAATGGACTCAAGAAACCCAAAGAGGAGCACCAGCATTTACTGGGCACTTAGTAAGTGCTCATTTCAGCTTGTCTGGCTTCAGCTCTGCAACGCTCCCATGCGGTGGGATTCACTATCCTATTCTATAGCTGAGAAGGCAGGTGCAGAAAGGCCAAGACGCTTGCCTAAGGTCACAGTGTGAGTAAGGAGGGGAGCTGGGGTTGAACCCAGGTCCATCTGGCTCCAGAGATAGCTTCCTGTTCCACTGGACATGCTGTGTCCAGGGTGGGGCCACCGCTCAGAGGCCCTTGGCTTGGGAGGGGCTGTGAGGGGTCATCCTCTCCTGCCCCTGCCCTAAAGGCCTGTCAATGAACTGCTGTCATGCATGTGTGTGGCCTGAGACAGGTGAGCCTGCCTACACAGTGGCATTGAGCCAGACTATTCTGAGAGGTCCTGCAGCTCCTCGAGCTTGTCAGCTGGCGTGTCAGCTCTGTGTGTGATTTTTGCTTGACCAGGGAGATGTGGGCAGAAGGCAGCTAGCGGGCCTGGAGTGGGTGCTGGGGAGAGAGGAGGCCAAAAGAACCTCTCCTGGCCAGTGTAGGGGTGGGGCGTGGAAGTTGCCTACCACTCTGTCAGAGCTATTAATTCCAAGCCTTGCTGCACAGCTGCGAAATCCCACGTGGTCTGGATGGGGGTGGGAGGACAGGATGAAGAGCCTGCAGTGTTGAGCACCTCAATTCGGGTGTGCACAGACACAGAGCACCCATCTCCCATGTGGGCACATGCCACACAGGAGGCCATGCACACACGTCTATCATGCGTGGACACGGCACACGTGTACTCACAGGCCTGTGGATACGGTCCTTGAACACAGGTGCACACAAGCACTCTCATCTGAAACAGCCCGCATCACACACAGGCAAGCACTGTCCGTGGAATCGGCCAAGTCATGGGTGCGTGACACAGTGTGCACACAGATGGTGTGCACGGACATCCGCGCAAACGTGGGGTAACACATGTGCAGACACGAGTGCATGCCCCGCTAGCTCCTCACACTCATGGGGCACATGCTGCCAGAGCCACCTGTGCCAGCCCTGCGAGCATAGGCACACACAGACACCTGGCATGGGCATCCAGCCTGTTTGTAGGGACCAGCCTTTGCAGGTGTGTGGACGTGAACCCACAGGGTGGTATGTGCACAGCTGAGACCTCAGTGCTTCTCCCTATATCTTTGTCCCTCCACCGTCCTGCTGCGCACACTCAATGCTGACCAAAGGGCCTCTGGGGTGGGTCTTAGGTTCCTCTTTGTTGGAGCCCTGGAAACCTCTGGCTAGACCTGGGTCCCAGGCTGCTTTGAGGACGGTCTTGGCTCCAGAATTCAGGGAGGGTCTAGCCCCTCCCTTCTGATGCCCTTGCTCTGACTAGACCTGCCCTGTTTGTCTGAGCCTGGTTCCACCTGGGCTGTGGGCTGTCCCCTCTCCCTGGGCTTCTCTAGCCAAGCCAGGGGCAGAGCTGGGGAGGCCCAGGGCCCTGCAGGCAGCACCAGGTACTGATTCAGAGAAGGGACAGCACGACCTCCAGGCTCTGTCCCCACCTAGTCTCCTCTGCTGCCAAAGGGAGAGCAGGATTTGTTCATTCCCTGATACATCCCCAGGGTCTGCAGCTATGCCTGGCACACAGTAGGTGCTTAATAAATAAAGTGAAGCAGTAACTAAACCATGAGCTCCCAGTCTGATTCTTCAGAAACCTGTCAGCATTCAGACACATAAGGCTCTCAAAGCTGTGGGAAAAGCCAGACATTACAGTCAGGCAGGTACAGACAGTTCTGCGAGGTCCTGGGACTCTCTGAGCCTCTACTTCCCCCTCTGTAAAGTGGGGATGGCCCCGCCACATAAGCATCCAAAGGCTACAGGACCCCGTGCATGCAGCACCCAGCACAGGGCTGAGCTCGGCAGGTGCCCTGGACCGGAAGCCACGCAGGCAGGGCTCACCTGTGGCAGGCAAGGGTGCGCTGAGGCTATGGTAGCCGTTGGGCCGCAGAGCGTTGAAACCGTGGGTCTCCCCAGCCAGTCCATCCCCGCCAGCTGCTGGCTCTGCTGTCCGGTAGCAGTCACCATAGGGGAAGCAGCTCTGGATGGAGTGGAAACTGCCCTGGTAACCTGCAGACAGGGTGGCAGGGGCCATGTTCACAAAGAAGTACCCAGGGCAGGGAGGGGGACCGTCCTCACTGCACGCTAAACCTCCCGTGTGGTCCCGTCCAGGCATCGTGGGTGTAAGTGAGAGAGGAGGGCCAGGGCAGAGAAGGTGCAGGAGGCTGGGGCCCTGTTCTCAGCTCCGCCCTGCAGGGAGGGTGGGCAGGCCAGGGGTGGCTGAGATGGTCTCACGTGGCTGCTCCTGAGTCACCCGTGGCTGACGTGGCCGACGCCTGCTCCCTCCACGCTCGGGTACTCCCTGGCCTCTCACTCTTCCTCACTGTCAGGACCAGCTTCCTCTAGGCCGTGGCCCCACTGGGCCTCTTCTGTCCTCTGTGTCCCAGCTTCTCTCAGCCCCAGTGCCCAGACGGTCATTCTCTAAGCCCCTGCCTCCCCAACTAGGCCATTGTCTCCTCGTTCCTCTGAGGTCCCTGAGCAGGAATGGTGGGGGTGATATGGAGGGGGCCCCTGGCTAAAGCTTACCTTGCGGGCTGGGCACAGGTGGGGGTGGAGGGCTCTGGAAGGGTAGGTAGGCGGGCTTGTTGGGGAGCGTGGAGAAGGGCTGGCCACCCGGAGAATGGCTCTGGGAGGATGGGGGCAGCGGCGGTGGCCCGAGCCCCTTCAGGGGGCTGACTATGGGTGAGAGGAGTCCAGGCCCCAACCTGGAGAGAACAGAGAACCTGTCAGCAGGCAGGGGTGTGGAGGGCAGGGCCAGAGGCAGGGCTGCCACAGCTTGCTCTCCTCCAGCAACAGGAGCCCTCTCTCCAGCTGACCTGCTCCAACTTACAACAGTTAGAAGAGGAGCTTTTATGTCTGGTCAGGTTCAGGCCAAATTTTTCAATCCTGGAAGCTCTGGAGTCTGGTGTTTAGGATAGTCAGCAAGGAACAGAGGTAAGTGGTGCGACCTTTCCAGATGAGAGAACTGTGTTCAAACCCCTAACTGCTCTCACTGTCCAGGTGTTTTGGGCAAGCTGCTCAATGGAAGGGCTGCTGGCTCACCACCAGGCACGCTGCAACGTCATTTCCTGCTGGGTGCCCGGCTCTCTGCCTTGTGCTCGCCACTCTGGCCACCTGGAGGAGGAGCCCTGGAGTGGCCCATGGCACTCACAGTCACCAAGCATGGAGCCCTGACTTTCCCCAGGCCCTGGGAGACAGATGTTCTTGTGTCCTTTTCACAGACCAGAAAACCAAGGTTCAGAAAGGTTTGCCCAAGTTACTCCCAGCCACACAGCACCGACCTCAGGGGCTACAGTGAGGGTTACGTGAAAGCAATGTAGAGTGTGACGTCTGATGCATTCTCAGACACTCCAGCCATCAGCATCATCATTACAAAGATGAAGGGAAGACAAACTAGCAAGTCGGTCCCACGGCCAAGTTGGCATCTTTTTCTGCACAGCGTATTCTCAGGAACCTTCTCCTGTTTCCAGCCCTGGCCATCTGTCCTCTGCTTGCATACCACCTGCCATGCGGGGCTCTCCAGCTGCCTTCATACAGAGGCTGAGGGGCATGCAGGCTCAAGACATGCACTCTGGAAGCTCATGTTCCGAAGCAAGACTGCAGCGGCTGAGAGCTGCATAGGCACCCTGAGCCCAACCCAGCCCTGGGCCATCTACCCGGACCGTAGGACGCTGCAGGCCAGGTTCCCTTCTCACGCTACCTTCCTAAGCCCCTGGGCCCACTTCACAGGGACTAAAATGACTTTGAGATAAATGGCTTGGGGACTCCGGGGACAAGGCTAAAGGTTCCCAGCCTGTAAAGCACTTATGTGCATGGCAGAAAGAGGGAGACAGTGGGAGCTCAGAGTCCCTATTTCTTGTCTGGATTTGTGGGTTGTTGGACCATCCACATGAAAATATACAGTGAATTCAGTGTCACAGCTCCAGGTGACCTCGTCACCCTTGCCCACCCTCTGAGACACCAAGCGTTAACAGATCGGTGCCTCTCTGAAGGAAGCAGGGCTATCTGGAAATGGAGAAAGCAGATCTGGAGACAGGCCGGAGTCTCCACGTCCGCGGCTGCACCAGGTTCCTCTCTGCTCCCTCCCACCTTGGCAGCCCCTCCACTGCCCCTCCAGTGTGCTGTCATCATCCACAGGTCTGGGGCCTCTGTCGCTGTGGGCTTGCTTGAGGACAGGGGAAACCGGGCCTCGTGCTGGGTCCCTGGCCCAGCCACTCACACACTGTGGGTCCATGTCACCGTTTTAAGTTCATGAGCCAAATCCTCATCACACCTCCAGGAATAAATTATCATTATCATCATCATCATCATCATTTTTAGGCCTGTCTTACTGGTGACCAAATGGGACAGTCTCTTCCTCTATGCACCGGAAACCCTGTAGAGTTGTACACAAGCCGTGTGTCCTCATGGCCAGTTCTCCTGGCTGAAGCTGGGCCGGGGCCTGGCCAGGGAGTGGCTCCACCTTCCCACGGGCCTGCTGCGTGGTGGCTGCCTTAACCCTATCCCAGCTGGGCACCCACAACCCAGCCCTCCCCTGGTGTCCTGGAACCCCCGTAGGAAGGGCCAGGTCTTGGTCCTTCTCGGCCACCTGGTGCCTAGTGCTGGGCCTGCCACTCAGCGAACAACCGATGACAGTAATAAATGAGTTTCTGAATCTCTCAGCTACAAACCCCAGAGATTAACGGCATTGCGGGATTAAGATGAACCAGATAAGAAGGAGAAAAAACATGCATTTCAAAAGTTTGTTTTTCCTGTCTCGCTCCACCATAAGTTCACATTTGCCACCTTCACAGCCAGTGAAATTAAACAGAACACAACTCTCCCCACAGCAGACATGACGCCTGAGGGTACACAGCTCTACCTGAACTCTTTAAAAGGAAAGAAAGATCATCTGGAGTCCTCCTCTGAGTCATGCAAATGATTCCTAAATCAAATATTTTTGCTTTAACTGGAACCTATAAAAATTAATATAAAACCTCACTGGCCTGGCAGCCTGAGGGCTTCATACCTCGCACAAGGCTGGGAAAAAAATACCCTATTCGGCGTCTTCTCTGAGCCAGGATAAATAAATTTGGTCATGAAGTCAGGCCCTCTTAGCATATTTTTGAGTGAATCAGATAATTCTGTCAAGTTATTTAAACGTCCCAGCAAACCACTGGGGAGCCATGAGTGGCTGCTCCTTGTTGACTTTGGCAGAAAGGGGAGGCTGAAGTCCCTTTCCCCACTCTCTTCTCGGGATGAAAAAGAAACCCATTCACACTGGGCCGGGGCCTGGTGTCAGGCACAAGGGCGCTTCTCTCCTGCAGCTGGTCCTGAGGCTCCCATCCGCAGGCAGGGATGGGCAGGTGGGGGTGGGCAGGCAGGGGTCCCGTCTTGTCATCACTCTGCCTCTCGCTGCAGAATTCTTGACGGGCACTTATGCAGGCGGCAGGCAGGTGATGAATGAGGCAGAGCAGAGTGCACGGCCAAGGAGTGAATGGACTCGTGGTTTCTCTTCCTTTGGTTGAAGATGTTTTTCAGCTGGCTGGTGGGTGAGCAGGTGGCCTGAGCGGGTATGAGTGGGGGTGGGGGCCATCACGGTGTCGCCTGTGCCAGGTGGGACACACAGTGTCAGGTGTGCCTACAGCTGTCACCCCCTTCCTCGGGCAGGGCCTTCTGAGGCCTTTCACAGAAGCAGCAGCTGAGGCTCAAGCTGGGCCTGGTTTTCTGGGTCTCCCTCTACATCCCCTTCAGGCTGCCTCTTCATGACTCTCTGCTCACACTCACAGTCACAGCTACAATCTTCCCCTGCCCATCAGCAGCCCCTGTGCACCCCCAGCTCGCCCCTCACACCCCCTCCTCTCCCTGCCCAGCCCAGGTTTCCCACTCCTGATGCATCTGTGTCACCACTGCCTTCTGGTTCCCCCTCCCCAGTCTGAACCACGCCCCACAATCCACTCCACCCCTGCAATGCCGCTCTGCGTCCTCATCCCAAACCTGACCACATCACTGCTCAACACGCCTTAGGCTGAGTCCCATCCCAGGCCTTGGGCTCTGGACCTGGCAGCCTCTCTCCCAAGTTTGTCACCCCACGCGATGGTTTCCCAGAACATACCAAGCTCTCGCCATGCCTACCTTCACTCTTGCTACTCCTTCCTCCTAGCCTCTCCACCCATCCAACTCCAGCCTCACCTCCTCCAGGAAGCCTTCCCTGACATCCTCCCGGCAGCCACACACCACTGGGCTCTCCTCTGGGCTCCACAGCCCTTCTGCTTCCTTGCCGTGTAGCACTGGCCCCTATGCGATAGGTCTCCCTCTCACAGTAAGCATCTCCAGGGCCAGAGACATCGGCAGCCCCAGCACTGGGCCCAGGGCCTGCCCACAGGGGCTCCATAACTGAACACTGAATGAACGGGTGAATGAATGGCAGGAGGAGCCCAGTAATAATAGGAGCAGAGGGCCACAGTGGGCCACAAATGTGGTGAAGCCAGGCTGGTCCCAGGCGCAGGCAGGCCAAGGCCAAGTCTGCTGCCTGGCAGAGGAAGGGCAGGGAAGGAGGAAGGTGCTGGGGCCAGGCTGGGTGTGGGGAGTGGGAGAAGAGGAGAAGGGACAAGGTGATCAGCAAAAAACAGCAGGGAGGGGAGGAGGGCGGGGCTGTGAGGCCGCCCTCTGCCCATTTGCAAGAAAAACAGATTTCAGCAGATCATGGTCCAGCAATTAACACATTCACCATTTCCAGTCAATTAAGTGGCCACAATGAGAACCACATTAGGCACGGGAGAGGCCACCCCTCTCCACAGTGATTCTGAAGTAAAGGCTCCCAGACAGCCCCCGCAGACCAGGCGGCAGTCACAGCTGCAGTGGCTGGAGAGGGGGTGGGGCCCACACCAGCATCTGTGGAGTGCGAGCAGTGGGCAGTCTGCTCCCAAATGCACAGATGAGCCAAGGAGATGCCAGAGTGAGATCCCTGGGTTCCATTCTGGGTTTGGCAGTCCAGAATGCAGGGGTCGCTGGGTGGGGCCACAGCGTTTTCCCAGGGTCCCCCAGTGGGGAGGAGGGGCTGCTTGAAACAAGGCATTCAGAAGCCAGTACTCTCTACTCAGGGTTACTGCAGGCCCCAGTGGAATCATGCACAGAAAGTGTTTAGAAAGCAGTATGCAGTCAGTGTTCCCTGCCTATCTTCATTATCAGTAACAAGCAGATAGATAGTGTGGGACACCTGTCCTCCCTTCCTTCCCCCAATTCCCTCTTGCTGCCCCTGGAGGAGGACTGGCCTGGTGTACATACCCATCCCGGGTGCTCTCAGCCATGGGCAGAGGGGACAGAAGGTGGTGGGAACTGGTGGTGGCATCCAGCGGGTGGTGCCTGGAAGACACATCGTGCGCTGGGGGCAGGAGGCCTGTGGCGAGTCCATTGTGGGGGGTGATGGAGCCAGGATACACACCTGCAGGGAATCAAACAAGGGTCACTGGACTCGGGCCACTCCCTAGAGATGGCTGTGATGGCCCAGGAGCTGTGTGTGCCTGATGATGGAGACAGAAAGACAAGAGGGAAAATGAGCACAGTTGTATCATTGGAAGGTTAGGGGCCCCAAGGAGGAAGGTACTGGCTCCACTCTGCTCAGTTCAGGCCCTGAAGGCCCTGGATAAAGGGCTGTGTCCAGAGTTGGGGTGATAGCAGAGGTGGACCGGCAAGGAGCTGTCAGAGGCATGGGGTGCTCAGATCGTGTGTGTGTGTATGTGTGTGTGCGTGCGCATGCGTGTGTGCATATGCATGTGTGCATGCGTGTGTGTGTGTGTGTGCATGTGCGTGTGCATATGCATGTGTGCATGCGTGTGTGTGTGTGTGTGCATGCGTGCATGTGTCTTGAGATGGGGGCATGTATAGGGCAGGTTGTCTCAAATCTCTGTGGCACTGTTCAGGAAAAGAAGGGGCTTGTTCTGTGTGGCCCTGGAAGCAGACAGAGACCCAGGAATGGAGAGCAGCTTGAGAGAAGCAGACAGCAGCCCAGGGTGCCGCCGTGCCTTCTAACGGGCAGTATTGCTGCAGGGCAATGGACTGCCCTTGCACAGAGTAACCACCTCCCCCAGCGACATGCAAGCACAGCCGGGTGTCCACTGTGAAGGCTTCCAAAGAGGGATGACTGCACTAGCTGGGTGGCAGGCTGGCCTGGGAGACCTCTGAGAAGGGCTGCCATGGATGGTTGTATGGATTGTACACTGAACAAGGGTCCTAACTGAGGAGAGGAGTCAGCCACATCCTAGTCTCAGATTCTAAACCTTCAGAATATACCTGCAGGGTGATGCCACCTTTTGTCACCTTTTACCCCCTAGGGTCTCACCCTTGTTAAGATAGGCAGGCTAATAAATCAATGGAGGACACTAGGTCAGCGTCAGATGTTGCTCCAGGGGCCCAACTGGGGCTTTGGGAGTTACTGAGCCCAGCACTCCCAAATGCCTTCACCAAGAAACCCTAATCAGAGTAGGAAATAAACCCCTACTCTGGGACTGAAGTCTAGGAAGGACACGGCAAGAGTTGTAAGTTTTTATGTTCCCTATTTCATCTGAAAAAATAAAAAAAGATGAATGCACCCAACCCCTGCATTCCAGGCCACCACACCCAGAATGGAGCCCAGGGCTCCTTGGCCTCCCTCTGGCTTCTCCATGGCTCATCTCTCTAGGGAGTGCCAGTTTTGCATCCCTTCTTCAACCTGGCCATGTTTATTTTAACAGCAACTGACATCATTTTCTCTGAAATCCATGCATCCAGCAGATGCCCTGGGAGGACTCTGTGTGACCTGGGGGCTAGCCTGGGGCTACACTGATGGACTGTGTGACCTGGGGGCTAGCCTGGGGCTGCACTGATGGACTGTGTTACTTGGGGGCTAGCCTGGGGCTGCACTGATGGACTGTGTGACCTGGGGGCTAGCCTGGGGCTGCACTGATGGACTGTGTGACCTGCGGGCTAGCCTGGGGCTACAGTGATGGACTCTGTGTGAGCTGGGGCTGCACTGATGGACTGTGTGACCTGGGGGCTAGCCTGGGGCTACACTGATGGACTGTATGACCTGGGGCTAGCCTGGGGCTGCACTGATGGACTGTGTGACCTGGGGGCTAGCCTGGGGCTGCACTGATGGACTGTGTGACCTGGGGGCTAGCCTGGGGCTACACTGATGGACTCTGTGTGAGCTGGGGTTGCACTGATGGACTGTATGACCTGGGGCTAGCCTGGGGCTGCACTGATGGACTGTGTTACTTGGGGGCTAGCCTGGGGCTGCACTGATGGCCTCTGTGTGACCTGGGGCCTAGCCTGGGGCTGCACTGATGGACTGTGTGATTTGGTGGCTATCTTGGGGCTGCACTAATACGGTGTCCACTCTGATTGGCCAGTGCACATGGGGCAGCTATTACATACTGAACAGCACTCTGGTCACCATGGATCCAGACCAGTGCTCTTATTACACCATAAGGACAAATCTGAGAATACACCAGTCTCTTTTCATGAACGGAGTAAGGAGAACTTTTACCTTCTCAGTTGGTTGGGGTTCCAAGGCTAGCTCATCCCAGCTGGCCCCTTTGGCCTAGGCCTGCAATTCAGGAGGCTCCTACAGGGAATGAGGAGGGCTGTGGCAGGGGTGGCAAGCTCAGTGCCTCAGGCAGCATGTCAGGGAGCAAAATAAGTGAAACTGCATGGATTAACAAGGGGAGCAGCGGGGCCTGTGGCAAAGGGGAGAGCATACGCTGTGGAAAGACCTTCATATGGAAACCGTTAAAAAAAACAAGCCTGCAATCCCAGCACTTTGGGAGGCCAAGGTGGGAGGATCACTTGAGGCCAGAATTCGAGACCAGCCTGGCCAACATGGCAAAACCCTATCTCTACTAAAAATACAAAAATTAGCCGAGCGTGGTGGCATGTACCTGTAATCCCAGCTTCTTGGGAGGCTAAGGCAGGAGAATGGCTTGAACCAGAAAGGCAGAGGTTGCAGTGAGCCAAGATGGTGCCACTGCACTTCACCCTGGGTGACTCTGTCTCAAGAAAAACAACAACCAAAAAGCACCCCTGTGCCTATGAGGCCAAACAGTTTGCAAACCCTGGCTTGGAGTTCGAGCTGTAAGCACCCTACATTACGTTACATCAGGTGAGATTCTACTATCACAATAGCTACCATTAATTAAAACCATACTATGTGGCAAACTGTCTTTCCACATTATATAGTTGAACCATCTTAACAAATGTCAGTGGGGAAGACAACATATCCCATTTAAGATGAGGAAACTAAATTATTAACAAGTTGAACAACTCGTCCAAAGTCACAGAGTGGGTGAATCATCAGGGCCTTCCAAGCAGCGGGGAGAGAAAGTTCACTTGAGGCCAGGGCTAGGAGCGGCTGCAGCTCAGGTCATGTTCCAGATGTCTGACTGAGGCCTCGGCTCTGGCGCAGGCATCACTGCTGGCTGCTGTGAGACGCTGGGGCTCTGGGTGAGAGCTTCCAGGCACCCTCTAGCTCTCAGCCACCATCCTTACCGCTCCCTGTCTCTGGGACTCTGTTCCCAGGGCTAGCACCACCTGTCCATCCAGCCACTGCCTCCCTCCCAGCTTGGGGAAGGCGTCTGTAGCGGTGTTTGTGGAGAGAGCTCGGCAAGGAGCTGCCCACGTTGGAGCCGCTCACCACTCTCCTTAGCACCTCTTCGCCTGCCATCTTGAACCAATTTGGGGGCTGACAGCTGGGGAAGGCTTAGAATCCTGATCAGTCCTGCTCCATCTCCCTCAGCCACGCTGACCTCATGCTTCTCAAGTCCTCACTGCCCATAACATTACCTTGGGTCTGCTCAGGATGGGCCTGGCAGATAAGCTCCCCAGGGTTGGGGGGGTCTCCTGGGCAGAAGAGAGCTGGTCCCTACTCAAGGGAGCGTCCTGCAAGCGGACAATAGAAATTCGGTGTCTCCCTCTGAAGCTCTTCCCTCAACTTCTCCCCTCAGTTCTGGACTCTGCTAACCCTCCCTGACTCAGTCCCCTGCCCTTGCCTCTGCCCTGGGGCCACGTCCCTGCCTGTCCAGCCTCCACACCAAAGACGGATACAGTGTGGGTGACCGAGTGTGTGAACTAGAGACGCTGACCATGTCAGCAAACAGCAGATGGGAATGAAGGAACCACAGGATTGTGAAGAGCAGCAGCAAGGATGCCATGGGACCTGACAGGCTCTCCCCAAAATGCACCACTTCAGGCTGTAAAGCTGTGTCATCAGTCATCAGTCCTGAGTGCTTAACCTCTGGCCTCACATCTGTTCCCTTCTCAGGCATCTGCCACGCGGCCTGCAGAAGAACCTAGCAGGTCGGATCCTGGGGAATTCAGGACACTGGGCTTTGCCTGGCTGGTCTTGCCCTCCCTGCTGCACTGGAAGCAGCTCAGGGAAGGGGCCAGCATGGGGCCTGGCAGACAGCACGTGCTAGGTATGGCTGAGGGGCAGCACTAGCAGCAGGGAGGTACAGGCTCTGGTTAAGAGGGCAGCCTGCACAGACGGTCTGGGTTCAAATGCTGCCTCTGCCACCTGCTGGCTGTGGCTTGCGTGTGCCTTCTGAGGCTGATGTGAGCACGATGGCAGTGACGTCCATGCACAGTCTCTGGAGTAGTGCCTGGCACACAGTCAATACATGCTGGCTGTCATGATTGTAAGGTGGATGAGCACATTCTTCTTGTTCCCCATAAGCAACAATAACAGTAAGATTATCGGTCACACAAGGTTTATATAAG
This sequence comes from Alouatta palliata, assembly GCA_004027835.1. Taxonomy (NCBI): domain Eukaryota; kingdom Metazoa; phylum Chordata; class Mammalia; order Primates; family Atelidae; genus Alouatta; species Alouatta palliata. Next base: position 8,181 of record PVKV010029232.1, on the reverse strand, counting down.
TGACCGCATCCATTATCACATTATTCTCGTAGCAGATGAGATCCCTCAGTGTCTGGGAGGGAAACTGAGGCTCAAAGCAGGGAAAACACCGCTTATTGTCACAGAGCAAGGGCAGCAGCTTCAGCAGGAGTGGCTCCTCCAGTCTGTGATGACGAGGCCTCAGCTGATTCTGTTTCTCATCCGCAGCATGGGTTTCACACTACTCCACAGCAGAGTTGGGGATTGAATGAGAGGATATTTGTGAAGTGAGTGGCCCAGGCAGGTGCTCAAAGACGGTGACTGTTGGCCCTGTCCCTTCTGGCTGGGATAAGCCCGAGGCTGGCATCTGGGAGAACAGGCTTGCAGCCTGGACTGGCTGCTGACTTCTCTGGATGACCTTAGGTGATTTCTTCTCCTGCCCAGGCCTGAGTCTTCCCTGGGTAAATGATGGGGTAGGTACAAGAGCTTTGCCCTGGGGGCAGCAGTACTCCTTGGGGGCAGCTCTCTTTCCGGCTGATTCAGGAAGCAGCTTCTGAGGCCTTGTTTTACTTTTTCTTAACACAGAGCTCCAAGCGGTCACTACCATGACCAGTCGTTGGGAGCTGGCACTTGAGATACCTTCTCCCAGGCCTGGATCAGCCCCCTGGTCCCTTCCAGCCCTGCCATTTTAGCAATTCTGATCCTGTGAGAAGCAGCCACACAGAGGGGTCCTCCAGCTGGATGTGAGGAGCATACGGGCCCTCCCCCAGGCACCCATCCGCCTGTGTCCTCACCCTCGTGGGCCTGCCTGAGCACAGACCCCTGGGAAGGGCGACCCATGAGAAAGGCTGAAAAGCTTTTCTTCCTGAGGCTGTTTGGCAAGTGCTTTGATATATTTTTAAATCCGTTGCTACTTCAACATTGAGGGGAAAGAATAAAAAATTGAAAATAAAAAATGTTTAAAATGATTGGAGTAATTCAAGAATTCCCAGAGGGCGGGCAGAGCTTTCTGCTCTGATATTGTGGTTTCTTTAGGGGAACTGGGGGTAGAGCGCAAGGACTGTCAGCTGGAATCCAAAGGCCACGCTGCCCTTATCTGGGCTGGATGCCCGAGCCACAAAGCCAGGAATACCTGCTGTGGCCTGAGACCTGCCCTGTGGCCCACGGCTGCTGGTGGGGACAGACAGGCCACCTTAGCTGGACCAGAGGCCCTTAGTGTCTGGCTGGAAGGGCCTGCAGAGTCCCAGGGGCTCTGGAGGCCCCATCTCTGGGCCACAGAGTTTAGTGATGAGCTGGAAGTGATCTGGGCTAAGTTCCTATCCTCTCAGAGCCTGAGTTTTTTCCTCTGGAGCAGGAGTCAAGGCCAGGGGCAGAATGGGCTCTTCTTGAAGGTGGTTCCTCCCTGTGGATGATCCCGGCAGCATGGGCCATCAGGAAGGGCACCAGAGCTTCTTTTCACGATGCTTGGGGCAAGGCCATGGGTTCCCCCAGCCCAGCTCTGCACATGTCCCCATCCTGGGTGCTGGTGACCCCAGAATCAGGCAGACCCTGGGCCTCCCTTGAGGAGCTCACAGTCTGTTGGGGGAGACAGATGGGAAGCAGAGTGATGCCCAGAGTGCTCAGCACTGGGGCAGAGCGAAGCCCAAAGGAAGACTTCCTGGAGGAGGGGGCACGGAGGTGGGTCCTGAAGGAAGGACAGGAGCTACCTTCATGAAGAGAGGGAGAAGAGGGCTGGCAGGGTGTGGACAGTGCCCAGTGTGGGGGAAGCAGGAGCAGAGAGTGTTCAGGGAACCACCTCCAACATGCCAAGGGGAGGCAAGAGGCTGCCAGGAGGATCCGGGCCCCACGAGCCTTAGAGGCCAGGCTGAGAGGGGTGAGGGCTTCATGCCCTGAGCAATGGGGAGCCACAGAGGAATGTGAAGGAACATCTGCCTAGTTAGAGGGCGAAGATGGACTGGAAGTAGAGAGCCAGAGGCACAGACAACCAAGTCCAGACAAGCGGGCGCCTGCAACAAGTCCTTCCCATGTGGGCGGCCCACTGAGTGTCACTTGTGCTACAGGGACTGTCGGCAAAGAAAGGCCCCTCCCGGGCTATGCCCTGGCCCTGCCTCCCAGCACACATACCTGGGAGCAGCTCCTGGCCCAGGTTGCAACCACCCTTGCTGTCGCTGGCAGCCAGCTGTGTGGATGCGTGGAGCTGCTGCAGGGCCAGACACTCGGTCAGGACGTCGGCCTCGGTGTCAGGGCCCACGTGCAGCTGGGGAGCAAGCAGAGGGAAAGGAGGTGTGTGTTATGTGAGAGCCCTGCCCACCGGCAACCCTCCCTTTAGAGTACAGGGCAGGAGGGACTGCAGCCCCAGGGCAAGACCCTTCCCGTCACTGTGCCGCAGTTCCCCATCTGTGAAATGGGCAGTGTACATTGTGAAGATGGTATTAGTTCAGTTCCTTTGAGAAGCAGATGCCAAGATGGGATTGAACATGCAAGGGTTTAAATGGGAGACGTGCCTGTGTGAGAGGAAACAGGGAGATTCCTGTCTTGGAGAGCCCTGGGACCGAGGGAGGGAGGAAGGGAGGGAAGAGGAAGGGAGAAGGGGCCAGGCGGGAGCGTCCGGGACAGGGACTCAGGGGGTCCTCAGCAGCTAATGTCTGCTGGATGTCAGGGAGTCCAGTGTCTCTCAGGAAGGCTCTGCCTCAGTGTCCCTGCTGGGCCTGCCATACTCAGTCACTGCTGGGAGCAGCCTGTGGGAGGTGTGGCCTCCACACACCCACAGAATGGGTGGCAAAGGGCAGCAGTGTGGCCTCGCATGGGTAGCTGCAGTCTGCAGGAGCATTCTGTGCAGCATGGGTGAACGGACGTGGTAGGGGTGAAGCGCAGGTGTGCAGCCAGCAGGCATGCAGTCATCAGCAGGTGTGCAGTCAGCAGGTGTGCAGCCAGCAGGTGTGCAGTCATTAGCAGGTGTGCAGTCAGCAGGTGTGCAGTCATCAGCAGGTGTGCAGTCAGCAGGTGTGCAGGCAGCAGGTGTGCAGTCAGCAGCAGGTGTGCAGTCAGCAGGTGTGCAGTCCTCAGCAGGTGT
>PVKV010029231.1:0-23918 GCA_004027835.1 Alouatta palliata | reverse complement strand
TTATGCTTTGTAGCATTTATCACCAGCTGGTGTTATTTTGTATTTACTTGTTTATCTGCTTATCATCTTTCCTCCAAGGCTGTGAGCCCCACGAGGGCAGGGACATTGTGTGTCTTGTTCATGGCCATATTCCCAGCACTCAGAACAGTGCCTGGGACACAGTGGGCCCTGGATACATGGAAAGAATGTACTGAAGGAATGAAGTACGGCTTGAATAGAACACTGATGGTCTGAATTTGTCCCTTGGTTGGTCCATGGGTAAAATCACGGGGAAACTTCTTAGACACACAGAGAGAAATAATGCCAGACAGAGAAGGGTCCAGGGCCCAAATGGTGGGCTTAATTATACATATGAGTCACCATGCCCCACTAATTTTTGTATTTTTAGTAAAGACAGGGTTTCACCATGTTGGCCAGGCTGGTCTTGAACTCCTGACCTCAGGTAGTCTGCCCACTTTGGCCTCCCAAAGTGCTGGGATTACAGGTATGAGCCACCGAGCCTGGCCCTAGGTGGTTTCCAGGCTTCAGCTCCAACACACCATGCTGCGATCCATCTTCACTGCGTTGGTGAGGAAACCAAGGCTGAGAGGTGCTGTTCCATCCCAGGTCACCTGGTGAATTGGTGGCAGAACCAGGATCAGATGCAGTCCCTGGCTCTAAACTCTGTGATGTATTCCGTCTCATCTGGGCTGGGCCCTCCTGGCTCTGGGAAGAGGGGCAGCATGAAAAAGGGACAGAAGGCAGGAGGGCCAGGGCGTGAGCAGGCCGATCTGCCAGGTTTTCTCCTCCTTGGCCTAACGCTTGGCTGCATGATGAAGGAGGCCCAGCTGGAAGGAACACCTTGTGCTCCCAGACTGAAAAGCAGCAGAGAGATTGTGGGCTGGAAAGGGTGCTTTGCGCTGAGCTTTGTAGGAGGAGACAGGTGTGATTTCTTTCCTCACCCATCATAAGGAGCATGCCAACACTCCTATAACAAAAGACAGGTTAACAAGACAAAAGTATACCGCATTTATTTAATCAAAGTTTTATGTGACATGAAACTTTGTCACATGAAGAGACAAAGCCTTCAGAAATGAAAGGCCAAAGACTCTTGGAAAACGGTCTGTTTTTACATTTAGGTTGAAGAATAGACAGCCGTGTGGAAATGGGATTGGACAAAAGGGCCTGGTCTAGTGGTAACAGACTGAGAGGGGAAGCCCGGTGATAGCAGTGGCTGCTGGCATCCCACTGGCTGCAGCAGTGGGGCTGCACACTCCGTGGAGCTGGTGGGCACCCCACCCCTTCTGAGTTGTGGCGGGAGCTCCCTGGGTGCCGCTGCAGCTGCTCAAACCGTGCCTGCAGACCTCGGCCTCCGGCTCTATGGAGCAGGCGGGAGCCCTGCCCTCCTGGTGGGGCTACAGCTATCCAAACTGCAGCTGTGGCTCCCAGCCTCTCTGTGCTGTTGGAGGGGGCCAGGAGCAGGCAAAATCTGCCCTCCTGGGTGCCGCTGCAGCCCCCTGACCAGCAGCTGCAGATCTAGGCCTCCCGCTCCACGGAACAGGCAGGAGCTGGGGATAAGCAGGAGCCCCGCGCCTTGTGAGTTGGTGGGGTGGGAGCTCTGGGATGCAGTTGCAGCTGCTGCCCTTCCAGGTGCAGGACCTGGGAATCTCTGCAGCCTGCACTCTCAGGGGCCCCAGGAAGCCTCCCTCTAACACTTCATCCCACCTCTGCAGGCTCGGGGTGTCTGCTGCTTCCACCTCCTGGCCTCTCTCCTCTCCCAGTACCTGCTCTGATCTCAGAGTAGGGTTGGGGCTGAGCCCTAGGGCCATGAATGGCAGTGGGAGGCCTGGGTAGATGGGGGCAGGTCCCCAGTAAGGCCCCAGCTTCAGGCTAGGGAGGGCGGGCCTGAAGGCTGAGGACTGGGCTGCCCATCCCAGCTGCCAGTCCCGACAAACTGGAGTGGGGACTCATGGTGCCTCTTCTGACCCACTCATGGCCACTCTTGTACCAATCAGCGAGTACTTCCTCCTCTCTGAGGTCCATAAAAGCCCTGGGCTCAGCCAGAGCAGGGCAGAGGATGACCAGAGAACGAAGAGAGCAGAGAGACAATGGGACACAACCAGCTGCAGAGAGGAACTACCCTCTCCAGGGCCTCCTCTCTGCTGAGAACTGAACAATTGACGGAGGGATGCCCTGCCTACAGAGAGGAGCTACCCCCTTCAGTCTCTTCCAGGCTGTTGGAACACTCTATAAAGCTCATCTTCATCTTGTTTACCCTTCACTTGTCTGTGTACTGCAGGATGAGAACTCGGGCAAATGTACCGTGTCTGGCCAGAAAATCGACACCTCGAAGATTCTGTAACACCAGCAAGGCCTTCTGTTCAGATTCATCTTGGTCTGTCTGTGTGGCATACCTTCCTCCACGGTCTGGGGGAGGACCCTTCTAGAATGAGGGTCTTCAGGAGAGAAGGGAGAGGGCGACCTTTCTAGGTGTTAATGGCTTGCTTTGGGAGAGAGAGGTTCTAGTTTCTATGTCTCACCTTGGAGAAGACAAATTCTGGTTTCTACGACTCCCCTCAGGGGAGAAAGAGGGGCAGGAGACAGGAGGGCAGGAGAAAAGGGCGAGGGACTTTGTTTCTGAGGCTACTTTGGAGGCCTTTCCCTTAGTTCAAAGTACTTAACTTGCCAGTGTGTCATACTCCGGGGTTTCATTTGCTCAGCCCAGCAACCTCATGGCAATGCATCTGTTTAACTCCTGTTTTCTTCTTGGGTGCATTTGCTTTGGAGGAAGTAGAAGCTGAAGCACAGCCCAGGATTGAAGAGGAACTCAGCCCTAAAATTCTGGAGACCAGGGCTTGAGGCCTAAGCCTGCCACGGACTCACTGGGACCCCTGAGCAACTCACCCAGCCTTTCTGGGCCTGGGACATGGGAGCTTGACCCAATGGGGCCTCTCCAGTTACAGGATACAGATTCTGGCCAGCAGGCTTGGGTTCAAAGACCAACTCAATTGATGCCTATTGGATGAGTCATTTTTTCATTAAAAAAAGTAGGAGTCAAAGTAATATTTGGCATGGTAAGAATGAAATGAAGCAATGCATGTGGAGGCTCTTGGAAAACTGAAAAATCAATACTTTGGACAGATTCTCCCCTGCCCCCCCACCATTCATTTTGAGGATGACATTACTAATGATGAATTCTGCCCAAGACCACATCTTAAATATAAAAGATGATTTTTGACTGAGCACAGTGGCTCACACTTGTAATCCCAGCACTTTGGGAGGCTGAGGCGGGCGGATAGCTTGAGGCCAGGAGTTTGAGACTGGCTTGGCCCACATGGTGAAACCCCGTCTCTACTAAAAATACAAAAATTAGCTGGGCGTGTTGGTGCACACCTGTAATTCCAGCTACCGGGAGGATGAGGTGGGAGGATGAGGTGGGAGGGTCACTTGAGCCTCGGAGGTGGAGGTTGCAGCGAGCCATGATTATGCCACTGCCCTCAAGCCTAGGAGACAGAGCAGGACCTTGTTTCCAAAAAGAAAGGAAAAGAAAACAAGAAAAGAAAAGAAAAGGAGAAAGAAAAAGTTAAATTGACCTGGTATCCTAAACAAGCAAACAAAAATTACAAAATCTGTCACTTGTGGAACCTGACGGCCAGCCTTCCATTACGTATTCTGCTTGCATTTAAGATACAACGCCACTAGGTGGCGATGGTATCTGGGCCATTGAGGCTTGTTCCACAGCTGGGTACCCCAAGGACAATATCACGTGTCCTCTCTTTTTATACTTGGAGAGAGGCACCCCGATGGACCCACCGAGCCTCAGTTTCCTCAGTTGTAAAATGAGGATAAGAGAACCTACACAAGGGCAAGTTTGTAAACTCCTACTGTGCATAGTAACCTGCTTAGCAAATGTTTGCTTCTTTCCTAGCTGTATGGTTAGGAGCATAGCTTTTGGAACCAGACTGCCTGGGTTTGAATCCCAGCTCTACCACTCACCAGTTTTGTGACCTCAGGCAAGTTACCTAACCTCTGTGGGCCTCCATTTTCCTGTCCGTGAAATGGGGGCTGTAATCAGACCCATCCCTGTAGTTTCTATGTGTAAAGCTTAGAAAGTGCCTGCTCTGCTGGGTGCAGTGGCTCATGCCTGTAATCCCAGCACTTTGGGAGGCCAAGGCAGGTGGATCACAAGGTCAGGAGACTGAGACCATCCTGGCCAACGTGGTGAAACCCCGTCTCTACTAAAGTACAAAAAAATTAGCTGGGCGTGGTGGTACACACCTGTAGTCCCAGCTACTCAGGAGGCTGAGGCAGGGGAATTGCTTGAGCCCAGGCAGAGGATGCCGTGAGCCAAGATCCTGCCACTGCACTACAGCCTGGGCGACCGAGCAAGACTCTGTCTCAAAAGAATAATAATAATAAAATAAAATAAAAAACTAGAAAGTGCCTGCTCCAGGAAAAGGGCTGTCTTTGCCAGTGTCTGCATGTCCTGGGGTGAGTAGGCTGGGTCTGTGTCTTAACTCTGGGCGCCTCCCAAGACCGAGGGCCTTGCAAAGGTGAGATGTCTTCAGGGAGTTTTTAAGCCCCTGGGCATGAGTCATGGACTGAGGAAGCCACAGTTCTGAGGCTCCTGACATCCTGGTCTCAGGATTCAGGACACAGCTGGCAACAGCCTCTGTCCACCAGGCAGGTTATGGCACTCAATTTGCAAGGGTGAAGCCAGCTGGTGGGAGGATAAGGCGAGGGCAGAAGGAGCTGGGAGGCTGTTTTTAAAGAACTTTTGTGCCTCGGGGGTGTCCCGTTCACGTCCCTGTGTGCTGCTGAAAGGCAGCTCAGAAAATAAAACACCCCACCAGGCGACTGGGCCAATTGCTTTCCACGCTGTGACCTGCCCGCCTCTATGCAGGTTTGCGGGGGAGGAATCATGTGGCAAAGACAGCACCTGACCAGAAGTCAGGAGATCTGTTTTTAGCCACAGCTCTGTCACGGATGTGCTGTGTGACCTTGAATGAGTCACTTTCCCTCTCTGGGCTTCAGAGTCCTGCTCTGCCAAAATTTGGGGGAAAAAATCAGTGTCTTTTCTTTTTAAGCAGAGATGTGGTAAGAATAGAGAAACTCCTCAAAACCCCACCTCATCCTTGAAGCCTTTCATTTTGGATGGAACAAAAGGGAACCCATGGCATCTCCACCACCCTCCTGCTCTCCTATGCTAAACATGCAATATTAATTAGCATCCATTATTCATTTATTGATTGATTGATTTCACAGGCTTGTCCAGTGCTGTTCTGTCCTTTCCATGTGTTATGTCTGCGTGTGAAAACTCCTCTGGGGCGGTCTGTGCCTACCTTGTGGCCCTCTATGGTACAGACCGCCTAATGGAGGAGGCTTCTGATGGAGGGAGGGCTCAAAGCTCTCAGTGGAAAGGAAGGTCCCATGGAAACTAAGGCTGGTCAAATCTTAATGGGACTGAGAAAAGTGCACTGAGGCTGGGTGCGGTGGCTCACACCTGTAATCCCAGCACTTTGGGAGGCCAGGGTGGGTGGATCATGAGGTCAGGAGTTCAAGATCAGCCTGGCCAACATGGTGAAACCCTGTCGCTACTAAAAATACAAAAATTAGCTGACTGTGGAGGCATGTGCCTGGAATCTCCTGCTACAGAGGCTGAGGCAGGAGAATTGCTTGACCCTGGGAGGTGGAGGTTGCCGTTAACTGAGATCGTGCCTGCTCTCCAGCCCAGGAAACAGAGCAAGACTTTGTCTCGGAAAAAAGAAAAAAAAAGTGCATTGAGGGGACAAAGAATGTGAAAAGCACTTTGAAGAGTGAAAAGGGCTGTGCAAAAGGGAGAAAGTCTTATTCTCTGAGCAGCGGCACAAAACAATTAGAGAGGGAGAGAGGAAAAGTTTATCTTTGATGAACATAAGTTTTGCAGACAGAAAATCTAGAAGAAAGCTAGTTTAATTTTAGGAAGCATGGAAGTTGTGTCAGTTCCTAAAATAACAGTTTATTTTAGATTACACAGGACGGGTGTACGGGTGTGTGTGTGTGTGTGTGTGTGTGTGTGTGTGTGTGTGTGTGTTCCCCTCTCGTTTTTTTCATGGCTTGGGGCTGCTAAGGTCTGAATTCAGCTCCAGGGAAGCCTCAACTCCTAAAGGAGTAAGCCCAGCTCAGCCTTGTCTTCTCCATCACCCGGCTCCCCACCCACCTCCTTCCTCTCCCTACCTCTGCCCAATTAGGTCTGCTTAGCTGTGGCCCTTCCACACTGTCCCCAGGTGGCTCAGTCCCTGTGAAGGCAGGGTCCTCCCTGTGCCCTCTGCGTTACACCTGTCCCCTGTGAATGTCCTCTTCCTGTTCTTGCCATCCTCCACCGAATGCTGTTGCTGAGGGACATCGAGTGTCCTCTCTCAGTCAGCGTCCTGTGCTCTGGACTTCACTGTCTTTTCAAAACCCTCCAGGCCTGGGCTCCATTCCATCTACATTAAATCTCCTGATGACACATTGAGCCAGGCTAATGTATTAGAAGGGAGGGGCCGATTGTTAGTCTATCCATCCTAGATTGTCCTTAAGAGCCTCTTGGGGAATTAGCTTCTTTACATTAAGAAAGTCCTGGTAGGCAAAGCACGATGGCTCACGCCTGAAATCTCAGCACTTTGGGAGGCTGAGGTGGGAGGCTCGCATAAGCCCAGGAGTTCGAGACCAGCTTGGGTAACCTAGGGAGACCCTGTCTCTACAAATAATTTAAAAAAATTAGCCAGGTGTGGTGGCATGTGCCTGTAGTCCCAGCTACTGGGGAAACTGAGGTGGGTGGAAGAGGATTGTTAGAGCCCAGGAGGTTGAGGCTGCAGTGAGCTGTGATTGCAACACTTTATTCCAGCCTGGGTGAAACAGCAAGACCCTGTCTGAAAAAAAAATTCTGTCTAGGCCGGGCGTGGTGGCTCACGCCTGTAATCCAAGCACTTTGGAGGCCAAAAGGGTGGATCATCTGAGGTCGGGAGTTCAAGACCAGCCTGACCAACACGGTGAAACCCCGTCTTTAAAAAAAAAAAAATTCTGTCTAAAGATGGATATTTCACAGCACTGTGGTAGACCAGAAAGGGAGAAATTTTGGGGTGCATGTAGCTGATGGTAATAACAATACCTTCATTTTGGCACACCTACTAGGTACCAGGCACTATGCTAGGGGACTTACCTTCTTTGTCTAATTCCAATAACCCTATGAGGCAAGTGGAATTAACATCATCATCATCATAAATACAACGAAAATAGCTGAGTACTTGCGTGCTAAGCAGTTCACCTAGATTGTCTTGTGTGGTAGGTGCTGTTGCCATGCCCATTTTCCAAGCCAGGGAACCAAGGAACAGATCAGTTCAGCAGCTCGCCACACAGCTATTAAGATGAAAAGGCTGAATCTCACCTGGCAAGCGAGCAACTGAGTGAAGTTGATGTCCCCCCGCCTTGCCTCTGTGTTACGTGCTCGTCACACCTCCTTCTTCAGCTACTGGGAAATTCTAGGTTGGGATGAGGGCAACCAGCACCAGGAACGGCTGGAGTGGGAGTGGGGGGTGGGGCTTCACCAGCCCGAGACAAACAGTGTACCCCTTGCTCAGACGGTGTCCAGCAGTGCTCCACAACCCAGCCCTAGCCACCTACCAAATGTCCCCTGGCTTTGCTGGCCTTTCCCAGCAATCCTTGCCTGCCTCCTGCCCTGTCTGGCTCATCAGAATCCCAGTTAACCTTTGGCACCCTGTTGGAATGCTGCCTCCTCCAGGAAGCCTTCCCGGATGGTCCTAAACCAGAGTGTTCTGTCCTTCTCCAGAACATTGTTCACTCACTTGGCCGTCCTATTCAGCCTTGAGGTACGTACTACCATCTGGCCTCCACAGCTAGGTATTGAGTTCCCCCAGGCTCCAACACCTAACATGCAGGTGCTCAGAGAATTCTTAATGCATAAGTAAATCCAGCATTCAGGCATTCCACGGGGTCACAGGGGCATGAATTTCAGTGCCTCTGATGAAGTGTGTGAAGAGAGAAGTCAGGAACTATAAACGTGATTATTCCAGGCTCAAGAAACAGGGAGTAGTGAGGTCTGTGGCAAACTAGAGTCTGCATGCCTACCTGAGGGGCTCACATTCAAATTCAATCACCACCCCCACCCCGCAGTCCCTACACACATAAAGGGTAGGGACCCATTCTGGTCCTGAGCAATCTCACTTCCTTTCCCTTCCTCTGGCTTTATTTTTCTACTCTGCATACCACTTGAAAACACACTCTTAGCTACTGATACTGAATGTCTATCTTGCCTCACACGTGTGAACTATAAGAGCGCAGAGTTTTGGTCTGTCCTCTGCTGCAGCCCAGCACCTCATCAGTGGCTGGCACAGAACAGGCCTTCAGTAGATATGTGCCCCACTCCTCCCTGCAGCTTCCGGGCTCCAGGCAGCATTCAGGACTCCAGCTGGAAAGAGTGAAGGCCGTTAAGGACTTGTTAGACCCCAAGTCGCCCAGAGAACCCCAAGGAGACGGGAGCTTTGAGTTTGCTTTGGCGACAGCCGGTCCTGCTGGAACTAGGACATGAGGGTTAGCAACTCTGCCCCATGGGGTCACAGGGCAGAGGCCGCGGGTGGGGGTGGGCATCAGTGGGGCGGTGGTGCAGGGGGGCGTCGCTCCCAAGCGGCTCCTACGCATGTTTTCAACACGCCCATCACACAGGCACCCGCACGCACCAGGGAACGCCGAGACTCCGGAGCAGAGGAAAGGCCAAGGTGGTGGAGAGATGGGGAGAGAGGCGGGGAGCAACACCCCGGGCTCCGAGCGCGCCAGCTGGGAGGGCTGGGAAGGGAGGGCTCCTGGCACGCGCGGGGCCGCGGGCAGCCCCCGGAGGAGAGAGTCGGGCAGGACGGCTGGGGCAAGGGGCGGCTGAAGCAGGGGGGAGCTGGATCCCATCCGCCACCCCCGGCGCCTGCCAAACTGGTGGCTGCCTCCCCGGCAGCCGCGACGCGTCCACCTGCGCAGCCACCGCGCCGCCCTGCCCGCGCTGCCATTGGCTAGCTAAAAATGCCTCTCTAATCTGCACGGCTCTGTGCACGCCTCCTCCTCATCCTTCCCCCCGCTCCGCCTCGGCTCTGACCTTCCTCCTTCCCGCAGCCCAGGCGAGATCCCAGAGAGACGCGGTGGCGGCGGCAGCGCCAGCCCCTCCTCCCCCGGGAAGTCGGCTGGGCTTGAGGCCGGGCCCCAGAGGTCCTGCTTCGCCCCGAGGCGCCGCCAATGGTGTCGGGCGCTCCTGCCCCCAGGTAGGGGGTCTGGCCCTTGAATAGAGGGCGGGGGGTTGTGTGGGGGCGTACAGTTAAGGAGTGCGTGTTCGAAGTGGGCGCCGACACTGGCATCTCCCTGGGCCAGAGCCCGGGGCGGGTTGGGCAGCTGCCTGGAGAGAAGTGGGTGCGCGCCCGGCGATGCTTTGCAGGGGACAGAGTTGGCGGGCATCACCAAGGCAGTGCCAGGATGCCCCTGCGCTGTGTCCCTTGGTGGGGGGCAAGCCAGCAACGGAGGCCTTTACCCCAGGAAAAGCGCCGGAAATAGGTTCCTGGGGAAGCTGGGGCCTGGGCCCGCGCGGTCTGGGTCTCTGGACTGTTACCAGAAGGGGTGGGTGGGCTGGTGCCAGCTTGGTGCGTAGGCTATTTATGGATCAGAGTGGGCTGGGGAGAAACACAGCAGTTGATGCCTGTCTGGCTTATGGTTAAAGGTATTTCCTTCTGTCCCCTACCGCTTCCCCCACAGCTGGGATGGGAGGGGGGAGGAGGCAAGAAGGAGGTGATGATGCTAACAGGCCCACAGATACAGAAGCCACGGGCTGCTGGCACTGCCCTCCCCTGCAAGCCCCAGGCCACTTGCTGCCTGTTGGAGCTGTCTCTGCCCCTTATTTTCACCTTACAAGAGGCTATAAAAAGGTTAAAGGGTCATCAGGGTGTAGGGGACATGGTGACAAACCTGGGGAGCTTGGCCAGACCCAGCTTCAAGCCCCAGCTGCCCCTGCCCACAACAGCCCAGCTCTGCACCACATAGGCAGTGACATATATGGCCGCTTTTTCCTAGGCACAACCATAAATAACCCACATTGCCCCAGTCCCTGGCATAGCTGGGGTGCAAACGAGACTGTCAGTGATTTTGCTTCCATCCTCCACCGTGGCCTTTGCATTACAAGTCCAAGTCACCCCTCTCAAGCCGCCCTTCCAGGCAGGTTCCCTGATACCCCAGGTGAGATCCTAGCCCCCTGCCCTGTGCTCCTGGACTGCTTTGTGGCTGGGCTATTTGCCTTGTCTCCTTCTAGAGCAGAAGTACCTTCAGGCTGGGAATCTGTCTGATTCATCTCTGCCATTGCCCCTGCACCAGAGCAGGGTTTGCCACCTAAAGAATTTGTGGAATGAATGATTGACTGTATGTGAACTCTGGGAAATAGCTGGCAACCCAAGGGAGGGGGTTGAGCCCACTCTTGGGCTTTCTCTCTATCCCCCAGGACCAAAGAGCCACCCAAACCAGACAGTTCTCTTTAGGCCCCTCCTAAGCCTGGAGCTGATGGGCAGCTATGGCTTTTGGAGATACTGTTACAACCTGCTGGCTCCAAAGCATCTTATGGGCCCCTGGTTTGAGTGTCCAGGCCTGGTCCTGGCTCTGGAGAAGGTCTGATGTGAACGTCTGGCTCTCCTCAGGCTGCTGGGTTAGCGCTTTCTTCCTGGGGTGCCAAGCTTAGATCAGGGTCTCTGCCTCGGTCCCAGCCCTTGGGAGGAAAATCCAGGTCAACAGCAGGGAAGCTGGGAAGGCCCAAGCCAGGCCATCCTCAGCGTCTGGGGTGTTCACAGCAAGCTGTCAGGGGTCTCATGACCCTCGTGTGTGGAGGAGCAAACCCAATTCGGAGAAAGAGGCTGCCACCAAGGGTTCTGGCCCTGCCACGGGCGTGTGTCTGTGAAGGATGGCAACACCTCCAGGCTTAGGAGGGGCCTAGAGAGAACTGTCTGGTTTGGGTGGCGCTTTGGTTGTGGGGAATAGAGAGAAAGCCCAAGAGGGACCCAACCCCCTCCCTCAGGTTACCAGCTATTTCTCAGAGTTCACAGTCATTCAATCATTCATTCATTCCACAGTGGCCCGTGTTGCTATTTGACAGCCGTGTAGTCTCCCTAACGTGGCTCTGTCACCGTCTCCATGCCCAGTCCAACTCTCCCTTCTTTTTTTCGAGACGGAGTTTCACTCTTGTTGCCCAGGCTGGAGTGCAGTGGTGCAATCTCGGCTCACTGCAACCTCCATCTCCCGGGTTCAAGTGATTCTCCTGCCTCAGCCTCCCGAGTAGCTGGGATTATAGGCATGCACTACCACACCTGGCTAATTCATATTTTTAGTAGAGATAGGGTTTCACCATCCTGGCCAGGCTAGTCTCAAACTCTTGACCTCGTGATCCACCCACCTCGGCCTCCCAAGGTGCTGAGATTACAGGCATGAGCCACCACGCCTGGCCTCCGACTCTCCCTTCTCGCTTTTACTCTGCCCCCCAGCTGCCCTGAGCTGCTTTCAGTTCCTCAAGCAAGTGGGGCTTCTGTCACCTGCAGGCTTTGCACAGGCTGTTCCTGCCTCCTCCTCTCCCTCCTCCTTGCCACCCAAATCTCTCACCCTCAGGAGTCCACTGAGACTCCTCTCCCTTCCAGAAGCTTCCCCAGCTTGGGTTAGGAACCTCACCCATGAATCCCCTTCCCGCAGCCTGGCTGCCTCGCTGCGAACCCTCCCATCACACAGTGTCCTCTCGGGCTTCTGATCACCCTTCCCTGCTGGGCTGTGGGGTCTGTGGGTGCAGAGTCTGTGTGCTGTTTCTAGTGGCCCTCTGGCGTGGCACAGAGGAGCCCCAGCTCTGGCTTGTGGAGTGAGTGAGTGGCTATTGGTCTCATCATCTGCTTTCCCTCCTCGCCAATATCAGGACATATTTTGCATTCTTCTTCTCCCATTAGGAGTTTGCAGATATCCCCCCAGCAAGAATGAGTTGGTGGTAGAAAGCCTTCCCTGGAGAAGTCAAACTGGCTACAGGTCTGGAAGGACAGAAGGGACAGGAGAGGACATTAGGAGTGGGGGCATACACTGATTTGGGGGGGCCTCCCTGGGGAACCAGGTGGAGGGGTTGGGATAGGAGTGGGTATACTAGAGAGGAAGGAGGCTGTTTGATTTGGTTTTGCATATTTCTTTTTTTTTTTTTTTTTTTTTTGGTTTTGCATGTTTCTTAAAGAAAAATAGCTTTTATTATTTTTCTTAGTACCAAAATAATATGGATTTGCTGTGGGCAATTTAGAATATTGTGAAAAGCCAAATGAAGGAAACCCATTAGCCATATCAGACCCACCTGCCGTGGGCACTTCTTAGCTGACTTCCAGCCAGGGGCAGGGTGGACTAGAGAGGAGGTCTGGGCTGGGGACTTGAGGGGCAGGTCAGGGTCCCAGGAAGTAGCCGTGAGAATTGGCAGGCAGGTAGGAGAGGGGTCCCGGAGCTTCCCTGTGGAAAGCAGGGAAGGAAGTGGGATTGGATGAGGGAAGTGGACTCATGCAGTCCCAACAGGCGACGGGTGCCCTGGGGCTAGAGTGCCTTTCAGGTCGTGCTGTTTTGCTTGGGAGAGTTGGGCCCTAGACCCCAGCATCTGCACCCATCAGGCACTGGGTGTGGGCGGCCTTCCGGCAGGTGGCTCTATGGTAGCAGCAGTCCCTGAAGCGCCTGTCCACGGAGGTTGCCTGCTGACAGCACCAACCCCCTGGGGCAACAGATAGTGTCACCATCAGGAAGGATGGGTTGGGAGGAAGCCAGAGGTGGGCCCGAGGGACAAGATCAACTGGAGCTTGGCCTCAGCTGGCTCTGGGGAGACAGGACCTCTAATGCCAGGGAAGTTGCTGGTGCCATTTCCAGGAAGGGAGCATGTCTGTGGGGAGCAATTTAGAATGTACTGGAAAGCCAAATGAAGGAAACCCATTAGCCACTTCAGACCCACCTGCCATGGGCACTTTGTGGCTGGTTTCCAGCCAGGGGCAGGGTGACCTGGAGGGGAGGGTTGGGCTGGGGACTGGGCTTCGGGCCTCTCCTCTACCCTCCCCTGGGTAGTGCCTCTGAAGACCTCGAGCTTGTGTGTGAGGGGCTGCAGGACACCTGAAGACTAGGAGGGCAGAGGAGGCCTTGGCTCCTACTTAAAAATCACTCAATATTATTATCATTGTTTTCTTTTTAGAGATAGGGTCTTGCTCTGTCACCCAGCCTGGAGTGCAGTGTCACCCAGCCTGGAGTGCAGCCTCAGCCTCCCGGGCTCAAGGGATTCTCCCACCTTAGCTTCCTGAGTCGCTGGGGCTACAGGTGGTGGGCTACCATGCCTGGCTAATTTTTCGATTTTGTTTTAGAGATAGGGTCTTACTATGTTGTCCAGTCTAAAAAATCACTTGATATTAAAATGCTGGGTAGGGGCTAGGGTAGGCTTTCCATGTAAAATGCAGGATACTCAGGTAATCTTAAATTTCAGAAAAACGACAAATATGTTTTTGTTGTTTTTTAGTCTAAGTATGTCCCAAACATTGCATAGGACGTATTGTTACTAAAAACTGTGTTTGTCATTTATCTGAAATTCAGATTTAATTAGGTGTCTTGAATTTTTATTTTATTTTTATATTTACTTATTTATTGATTGGTTTTTATTTTTCAAATGGAGATTCGCTCTTGTCGCCCAGGCTTGAGTGCAATGGTGCGATCTCAGCTCACTGCAACCTCCACCTCATGGGATCAAGCAATTCTCCTGCCTCAGCCTCTTGAGTAGCTGGGATTACAGGTGCCCACCACCATGCCGAGCTAATTTTTGTATTTTTAGTAGAGATGGGGTTTTGCCACGTTGGCCAGGCTGATCTCGAACTCCTGACCCTAAGTGATCTGCCCGTCTCAGCCTCCCAAAGTGCTGGGATCACAGGCATGCGCCTCCTTGCCTGGCTCTGAATTGTTACTGACTAAATGTGGCCACTGTAGGCTGGAATAGGGAGGAGTGAAGAGAGAGGGTGAGAACTTTCTCTTCTTGAGTGTGGGAGAAGAATCAATAGATACTTGTTTGAAGTTGACAGTTTTAAAACATTAACACGTCCATTTTTAGAAACAGGTGAGATGTTCCAAATTTCCCATCTGTTAACTTTCTATACTGGCTAGAGAGTAGCCCCTTATTTGTGGATTTGGGCTCCTTAGTGCTGCTGAGAAATAATACAACAATAGTTCCCTAATTTATTCAGGTGGGGCAAAAGGAGATGTGGTGATCAAGGGTGGAATCACTAAATAGGGTTAATTCATTTAAGAAATAAAAGTCCTCACCCTAAGAAAGCTCTCATCTGGCAGAGGGCGTGGGAAACTGGAACTCCGTCATCAGTCGGGGAGCGTACGTTAGCACTGTGTTTTTGGCAACAGCGGTCACAGTTTTGACTCGGCAATTCCACTTTTTTGGACTTATCCCACAGGTACAATCTGAGCAGGGTGCAAAGATTAGCTGGGCAGACAGTCACTGTAGCAAAGCTAGATGTCCCTCAGGAGGACCAGTGGCAGAGTCAAGACTTCTTTGTATGCTGTGATTTTAGGCAGTTGTTGGTTCTGGGATTTAGTCAATGGATATCTGAATGTCTGTTTTGTGCCAGGCCACTTTAGGTGCTTGGGGACACTGAGATCAGACGGGGCGGAGCTTATTACCAGTGTGGAAAGATGGTCACAACGTACTGATAAGTTAAAGCAAGTGGCTTTGTAGAACAATGCGTGTAGCATGATGTACGTGTACACATGTTCCTCTGTGTTCATTTCTACATAACAATGTGTAGAAGGCTGCACACCTGATTGTGATTAGAGCTTACCTTTCGGGGGAGGCCGATTGCCGGGACAGAGGGAGAATGTATCCTCTTTATTTCAGCCATCCTGTGCTGTTTGCATTTTACAAACAAATATTATTACTCATGAAGAAAAAAATTAAAACTGCACTTGATGATAACTGGGAATATTTTCCTTAGAGAACTAAAAAAAATGAGCATGTAAACTGCATTCCCCTTAATCTGATGGGAACGCAGTTGAATTACGAGCTGCCATTGCATTTGGAGAGTTTTTATTTGTGGCTGGTTCCTAACTGGTCCTCTCGTGGGCCTATTTTTCCTCTCCCTCCTCCCAGACCTGTGGTGCATGAAACCTGGCAGGATGGGAACGGGGGTAAAGTAACCTCAGGAGGTTGGGTATCAGGAGCATGGCAGAAGTGGGACATCTGGGAAAGTGGTGGCTACGTAGCACTGGGGTGTCCTGTAGGGGCACAAAGGAGGGGCCAGGGATCCCTGACATGTGCCAGGCACACTTCTGTTTATCCATATTTATTAAATCACTTAGTCCTCTTAGTAACCTCATGGGGTTATCCCCATTTTACAGATGGGGCAACTGAGGTTAAGTGACTAGCCTGAGGTCACACATTGAATAAGTGGCTGAGCCAGATTCACAGCATGCGGTCTGGCTCCAGAGGCTGTGCTCGTGAACCTCTGTGCCTCAGCACCTGTTGTCAAGGAGTGGGGATAATCTCTTGTATCAGAGACTGGAGGTAGGCGTGTTCTGGAAGACTGAAGGAGGGTTGTCTTCTGCAGAAGGCAGACCTGGAAGGAAAGGACGGTCAGATCCAGAGATGGTCAGGGGTGGGCAGGGGTGGGCATTCAAGGCAGAGTGACGGCAGGGACAAAGACGAAAAGGCTGAAATGTGAGTGCTGGGCTCTGGGGCTGGGGAGGAAGTCAGCACAGGAACACGAGGGAGGACACGGGCCGTGAGGCTGGTGGGGCAGCCAGCCTGGACTGCTGCTGCTGGGCATTTTAAATGATCCACCTCATAGGACCTTTTGGGACAGGTGGTCCAGGGCTCTCTCTGCTCCGCCTTGCAGGGCCTGGCAAAAACCCTGCATCCCTCAGCCCCACTCTGCCCAACCTGGGCCTTCCCTGAGGTCACACATCTCATCCCTGGGTTCCTGGGGTCTAGCCTTGACCAGACGCTGAGGACAAGAGGGGCAGCCGAGGCATGGCTGGAGGGCCAGGGGTTGAGGGTCCAGGCCGAAGTCCTGGCCCTGACGCGGACTCACTGCGCCACCACTGAGCCATCACTCAACACACTCCCTTGGATTCTGTTTCCTCTTCTTTTTTTTGCAAACTTTTTGTTATGAAACATTATAAGCATTTACAGAAGTAGAGGAAATTTTATATAACAGTCATAGACTCATGGCTTAGCATCAACAGATGTCAACACATGGCCAGTCTCATCTCAATCAAGATATTTCTCTAAAAGATAAGGACTTTTTCTAACGTAATCACCATACCATTATTATACCTAAGAAGTAATAATTCCATTGTATAGTCAATTATCCACTTAGTATTCACATTCCCTGTTGTCTCAGACGTGGCTTTTTGTTTTTTAAATCCTTCGTTTAAATCAAGTTCCAGGTAAGTTTCACACATTGTGATTGGTTGATATATCTTAGTCTCTTTCAATCCATAGTTCTCCTCTCCATCTTTTCTTATTCTTTTGCAGTTTATCTATGGGAGAAAGCAGGTGGTTTGTCCTGCTGTGTTTCCCGCAGACTGGATTTTGTTGATTGCATCCCTGTGGTGTTGTTTAGAATGTTCTTCTGTCCTCTCTATAAACTGGGAGTTGTGTTTGTCTGTCTCTGACACCTCATCTAGTCATCAGTAAATCCTTTCACCTCTATATTCAAAACACCCAGAATCTACCCACTTCTTGTCACCTCCACTGCTGCCTTCCCTTCTCAGCCTCCACTGTCCTCTCCTAGATGTGTGTGGCAGCCTTTACCTGGCCTTCCTGCCCCATCCTTGCCTCACCAGCCAAAAAGGTCTTTTAAAACCTAAATCAGATCACATCCTTCCCCTGTTAAAGCTCTTCAATGACTCCCTTCCCATTCAGAATAAAGCCCAAAGTCATATAACAGGCCAGGCGCAGTGGCTCACACCTGTAATCCCAGCACTTTGGGAGGCCAAGGTGGGTGGATCACCTGAGGTCAGGAGATCGAGACCAGCCTGACCAACATGGAGAAACCCCGTCTCTACTAAAAATACAAAAAAATTAGCTGGGCATGGTGGTGCACGCCTGTAGTCCCAGCTACTTGGGAGGCTGAGGCAGGAGAATGGCTTGAACCTGGGAGGCGGAGGTTGCAGTAAGCCGAGATCGCACTATGCACTCCAGCCTGGGCAACAAGAGTGAGACTCTGTCTCAAAAAAAAAAAAGTCCTATAATGGCCTACAAGGTCTTGTGTGATCTGGCTGCCCAATGCCTCGGTCTTCATCTCATACATCCTAGCTTCACTGAGCCCCAGGTCATTTCTCAGACCCATCAAACACCCTGCCCCAGGGCCTTTGCACTCCTATTCCCTCTGCCAGGAATTCTCCTCCCCAGAGGTCTGCATGGCTCACGATGTTCACATCTCCATCCACATCACCCCCTCGGAGACCTGTCCCGGACCACCTCATCCAAAACAGCCTCGTTGTCCCCCGTCCCCTGGCTCGGCTCTGTCATCTTCATAGCACTTATCCCTGACATTATGCTCTTGTTGGTTTCTTGTCTGTCTCCCCTACCTGCCTGAGAGTTCCATGAAGGCGGGGTTTGGGTGGGGGCAGAGCAGCATGACGGCCCTTTCCCTGCCCCTCAACTCTGCCCACAGAGCTGATCGCCTCCTCTAGCACCTCTCCTTTCAATGTTTCCTAAAATAAAACAAAATAATTTAAAAACCCACACATTTGTGCCTAGTGTGTCATAGTTTACACAGTACTTCCTGTCTCAGGTCGGGTCTTCTAGAAGCAGGGCTGAGGCAGGGAATCCTGGGCAAATGATTTATTGCAGGCATGCTCACATTAGGATGGAAAAAGATGTGCTTACAGCTGAAGCCTGGCTCTAGCCTGATCCCCGGGGAGCTCTAGATTATGAACAGGGAGTGTCACAGGGTTATCCTTCCTCCAGGCAAGGGGCCAGGCCTTCGGAGCCCCTTAGTACGCGCTCGTTGTGGGCAAGCTGCTCCCCGGGGAGGGCCTAACCTCTCCCGCATCTCCAGGTGAGGCAGCTCCTGTAAGCCAAGGGCAGCTCTCAGGGGAAGGGGGCAGCTGTGAGCTGTTAGCAGCCAGCACCTACAACTGCTGGGAGATGGGTCCCTCAACTGATAAACGGACTAGCAGCACCCCCTCTACTTCCATATCCATTTCTGCTTTGAGCCTTGCCACAAGCCTGTGGGGAGGGTATTTATTAATGATGATTAGTCCCATTTCTTAGAGGAGGAAGCTGAGGTTCTTAGGATGAAATGAATTGCTGGAGGGTGCGCAGCCAGGAAGGGGTTAGAATTAAGCTCAGATTCTTACTCGGGATTCTCTGAGTAGCTGGCAAATCGTCTAGTGGCTGCTGATTTGAAGTTTTACTCTCGTGCGTTCATCCTTATGAGTGTTAAATGAATATGTATTGCGTGTGGTGCGCTGTGTGCTCAGCTAGACGCCGGGCCATACAGCAGTGACTGACACACACTTTGTCCTTGTCCCTGGAGTTGCCATTCGGTGGGTCTGCCCAGTATGTGGCCGCCGCCGTCGTGGTTACCCTGCTGAGCCCTCAGCAGTTCCAGCTTCCGTAATGACAACACGATGTCTGTCGGACATGAACTATGCGCTAGCACTGTGCCAGGCTCCCTTCGCCATCTTCAGATGGGTAAGCTGAGGCTGCAGAGGGACTCACAGCTCCCGGCCAAGGTCTCTCAGCGAGTGTGTGATAGAGGTGGGATTCAAAAGCAGCACAGGGCTGAATGTGGCTCTCCCCTTCTGGCGGCTCCTTCCCCAGCCCCCTGCCCTCCCCCACAGCAGGATATCTGGTGTCACCTCTATCATCAGCTCCATCAGACACTGGGCTGCCACTGCTGCCTGCTCCCCGAGTATTGGGTGACTGGCCGCCATCTCACCTGCCACACTTGGCCCTGTCCCAGATGGGGCACCTCTGACAGGAGGCCTCCCCCACCCTACAGGGCCCAGGATCCCTGCCTCTGCTCCCTGCCAGCCCTTGTCATTGGCCCTGACAGCTGGGTGGGCCCTTCTGCCAGCCCCAGCGTGGCCTGGGTGTTGGTAGCCCCTCCCCCTTGCACCAGCTGGCCTGGTAAGCCGCAAAGCTGGCTTGGCTCAGCTTGGGGGCCCCTGGATAGGGCCGGGGGCGGGTGGCAAATCATAGGGGACTTCCTTCCTCCCTACCAAACAGGGCCAAGACAAGCCTGACAGGGAGCAACCAAACCACAAAATTGCCACCTGAGGGTTGTAAAGGTGGCGAGGGCACCCCCCAGGACTGCCTTGGCAATGGGAGTCTGTGAGGCAGTAGCTCAGGGGTAGGCACTCCAGGCCAGCGTCCACTTGGGATCCCAAGCCACCTTTCCTCCCTGGGACCCCCTTGTTCCCTGGCCCTCAGGTCTCTCTAACCATTGCTCATTTCGGCTGTGGCAGAGGAGGCCAGTGCTCTGCTCCAAACCTCAGCCCTGAGGGCTTCCTCTGGGGGCTGTACTGAGGAGGGACTGTCCCTCTCTTGGCAGAACTTCAGGAATCTTTGTGTGAATTTTGGACATGAAATAGTATGTGAAACATATGCAAATAAGCATGTCCAGGCTGGGCAGGGTGGCTCATACCTGTAATCCCGGCACTTTGGGAGGCCAAAGCAAGAGGGTCGCTTGAGCCCAGGAGTTCAAGACCAGCCTGGGCAACAGAGGTAGATGCTGTTTCTATTTTAAAAAAAGAAAAAGAAAGAAACAAAGAGGAAAAAAAAGCATGTCCGTCTCGTGGGCGTGGCCTGCTGGGGTGCTGTGGTCTGTAGGAAAGCACACTTTCTGTGCTGGAGGACCAGGGCACAGAAAGATGAGGAGCCCTGAGGGTTCTGGCCATCTCACCTTTACTGCAAGCTCCAGTCCGATTTCCATCATATTTTCTCCTCTCCAGATGGTGATTTTTTTCTAATTTGATCATTTTGTTTGCATTTATCGGCTAGACTTCTATAAAAAACTGTTCCTCTTCACCTATTTTGTTGTTCTGAAACATGGTGCATACTGGAGGATAAAGGCTCTATTCTTTCCCTGTATTTATCCTTTTTTTTGTTTGCTTACTTTTTGAGACAGGGCCTCACTCTGCTGCCCAGGCTGGGGTGCAGTGGCACTATCTTGGTTCATCGAAGCCTCAACCTCCTGGGCTCAAGCGATCCTCACACCTCAGCCTCCCTAGTAGCTGAGACTACAGCTATGTGTCATCACTCCTGGCTAATTTTTTTTTTTTTTTTTTTTTTTTGTAGAGACAGGGTCTCCCCACGTTACCCAGGCTGGTCTTGAACTCCCAGGCTCAAACAATTTCTCCCCAAAGTACTGGGATTACAGGTATGAGCCACCATGCCCAGCCCCTTTATTTATCCTTTTATTTATTTTTATTTCTTTATTTATTTTTGAGACAGAGGCTCACTCTGTCGCCCAGGCTGGAGCGCAGTGACGTGATCTTGGCTCATTGCAACCTCCGTCTCTTGGGTTCCGGCGATTCTTCTGCCTTAGCCTCCTGAGTAGCTGGGACTACAGGTGTGCGCCACTGTGCCCGGCTAATTTTTTGTGTTTTCAGTAGAGATGAGTTTTCACTATTTGGGCCAGGCTAGTCTCGAACTCTTGACCTTGTGATCCACTTGCCTCGGCCTCCCAAAGTGCTGGGATTACAAGCATAAGCCACCTCTCCTAGCCTATTTATCCATTTTTAAAGAAATGAGTTGGTGCTGTACTGGTCCAGTGGTGACCAGTGAATATTTTTTCCAAATATATAGAAAATAGGTTGTACATTTGTCTTAGTCTTTTTTGTGTTGCTGTAACAGAATGTGTGGTCCTGGGTAATTTAAAAGGACAAGGAGCGTATTTGGCTCACAATTCTGGAGGCTGAGAAGTCCAAGCAGCATGGCACTGGATCTGCTTGGCTTCTGGTGAGGACCACCTGGCTGCATTGTAATATGGCAGGAGCAAGTGCCAGAGCGACAAGTGGGCAAATGCAAAAGAGACACAGACGAGAGGCTGGGCTCACTTTATAACAACCTGCTCTCATGGGAACTAATCCGTTCCCACAGGGAGAATTCACTCACTCCTGCCAGGTGGCGTTAATCTGGTCATGAGAGCGGTGCCCCCCCAGTCCAAACACCTCTCACTAGGCCCCACCTCCCAACACAGCCACATTGGGAATCAAATTGCAACACGTGTTTTGAGAGGGGACATACTGAAACCATAGCAACATTTTTGTTTGTTTGTTTTTGAGATGGAGTCTCACTGTGCCGCCCAGGCTGGAGTGCAGTGGCTTGATCTTGGCTCACTGCAACTTCTACCACCCGGGTTCAAGTGATTATCCTGCCTCAGCCTCCTGAATAGCGGGGATTACAGGAGCCTGCTACTGCACCTGGCTAATTTTTGTAGTTTTAGTAGAGACAGGATTTCACTGTCTTGGCCGGGCTGATCTTGAACTCCTGACCTCGTGATCCGCCCGCCTCGGCCTCCCAAAGTTCTGGGATTACAGGTGTGAGCCACTACGCCCCGCCCATAGCAACACTTTAACAAATTTAACATAAAGCCAATGTCCAAATCTCCATCATGTAGGTTAAAAAAAATCAGAACATTGCCAAAGCACCAAAGGACCCCTTCAGACCCTTTCCCATCACTAGCCCCTTCTTCCCTGACTGTGACCCACCATTCTAAATAGCTGGGGTTATTCACTGCTTTGTTTTTGGTTTTACTATGTAAGTATGCATCCCAAACCAAAGAGTTCTGTTTCTTTTTGAATTTTCTGATTTTTCTTTATTTCTCTCTTTTTTGAGGCAGGGTCTTGTTCAGGCTGGAGTGCAATGACATGATTTTGGCCCATTTAGGCTCAACCTCCTGGGCTCAAGCAATCCTCAATCCTCCCACCTCAGCCTTTTGAGAAGCTGGGACCACAGGAGTGCGCCACCATGTCCAGCTATCTTTTTTTTTTTTAAAGAGAGATGGGGATTCCCTCTGTTGCCTGGGCTGGACTTGAACTCCTTGGCTCAAGTGATCCTCCTGCCTCAGCCTCTCAGAGTGCTGGGATTACAGGCATGAGCCACCACACTTAGTCTCTTTGAATTTTAAGTAATGAATTATGTATCCTTCAAAATCTGTTCTTTTTTATTTTTATTTTATTTATTATTATTATTATTATTATTATTTTTTTTTTTGAGACAGAGTCTCACTCTGTCACCCAGGCTGGAGTGCAGTGGCGCAGTCTCAGCTTACTGCAACCTCTGCCTCACAGATTCAAGCAATTCTCCTGTCTCGGCCTCCCTAGTAGCTGGGACCACAGGTGTGTCCCACCATGCCCGGCTAATTTTTGGATTTTTGATGGAGATAGGGATTCGCCATGTTGGCCAGGCTGGTCTTGAACGCCTGACCTCAGGTGATCCATCTGCCTTGGCCTCCCAAAGTGCTGGGATTACAGGCGTGAGTCACTGCTTCTGGCGTCTAAAGTTTGTTCTTTTTTAAACTAACATTTTCATTTTACCTTGCATCCAGGTTGTTACGTGTAGTAGCAGTCCTTTCATTTTCTTTTCTTTACTTTTGAGACAGGATCTTGCTCTGTCACCCAGGCTGGAGTGCAGTGGCACCATCACGGCTCAATGTAACCTCTGCCTCCAAATGATCCTTCTACCTCAGCCTCCCAAGTGACTGGGACCACAGATGTGCACCACCACACCCAGCTAATTTTTAAATTTTTTGTAGAAATAGGGGGGTCTCCCTATGTTGCCCAGGCTGGTCTTGCACTCCTGGGCTCGATCAAGCTGCCCACCTTGGCCTCCCAAAGTGCTGGGATTACAGGTATGAGCCACTGTACCTGGCACCTCATTTTTCATTATACGTAATAGTTTCTAATATGTGAATAAACCATGATATATTTGTCTAGTCTGTTTACAGACATCAGGGTTTTTTCCTGATTTATGTCTACTATGAAAAGTTCTGCTGGCTTCCCTGAAGGGATATGATTAAAAGTACTTCAAAAAAAAGTTCTGCTCTGAACATTCCCCGGGTAAACAAATGCTTGCATTTCTCCAGGGTTGATGCAAAGAAATGGAATCGCTGGGTCATAAGCATGTGATCTCCAACCTTATAGAAAATGTGAAGCTGTTTTCCAGAGTGCCTGTACCAATTCACACCTACACAAAGCAGTGTGTGCGGAATCCCAGTGGCCCACATTCTTGCAGATACATGGTTATTAGCAGACTTTTTTCCCATTTTTGTAGATTTTGGTTTTCATTATCATTATGTGTTTTTATAAATTTGATGTGTTTCAGCACTTGCAGTCATTATTCTCAGTAATGCTCAAATTGTCTCATCTTTGGCCAGTGGGAACTTCTTCAAGCGGACTCTGGCATCCTTTTCTTTTCTTTTTTTTTTTTTCCTTAGACAAAGTCTCGCTCTGTTGCCCCAGCTGGAGTGCAGTGGCATGATCTCGGCTCACTGACACCTCTGCCTCCCTGGGTTCAAGCGATTCTTCTGCCTCAGCCTCCCGAGTAGCTGGGACTGCAGGTGTGTGCCACCATGCCCAGCTAATTTTTGTATGTTTAGTAGAGATAGGATTTCACCATGTTGGCCAGGCTGGTCTCAAACTCACGATCTCAAGTGATCCAGCCGCTTTGGCCTCCTAAAGTGCTGAGATTACAGGGGTGAGCCACCGCGCCCGGCCTCTGACATCCTTTTCCTGCAGTCACACTGGTCTATGAAAACGCCCTGGCTTTCTGGTGCGAAGACGCTTCACGTTCCTCAGGGCTGGACTCAGCCGGCTCTCCAAGGACCTGTGGATCTTTCATAGAAACACTTTTTTTTTTTTTTTTTTTTTGAGACGGAGTTTCGCTC
>PVKV010029230.1:0-23918 GCA_004027835.1 Alouatta palliata | reverse complement strand
TGTAAATCACCTTCAGGGCGGAGATGAGGGTGAGGGGCAGGGGTGGGGGTGAGGGGTTTTGGACATTCCGAGGGCCAGGGAACTTTTTGACATTCTGATTGTTACTTAAGTGTTTCACAAAAGTCAAGATTAGCATTTGTTTACACATTGTCTGGGTAGGGTGGCAATTACAGTCCTTAATTACTTATTCACATTTGGGTTATAGAGAGCAGTTTCAACAGAAAGCCCAGGTATGGTTGAGGTATGCAGGTTTTGGGGCTTTTTACCACATCACAGTAAGAATAGACATCTTTGATCTCATGGAAAAAAACATTTTAAGTTTTTTCCAGCTGCACTATTAAGTATATGACACCATTAAGTATGAAAGACTCCGTCACACAAAAAAAAAAAAAAAAAAAAAAGGAAAGCAAGGAGGTAAGAGTTGCTAGCGAAAACTTCCTGGGGTAGGGGCAGGGTGGGGGCAGGGTAAAGGGAGCTGTTGCTGAGACCTGGGGTCCTGGGCCCATCATACATGCCCCGTGCTAGGGGCTGGTTGTCGGAGGCGTGGGTCCGGGTTGTGAGAGTCTAGGGCTGTGCGATCCGGGGGTCAGTGGCCAGGTGCGGATGTGGCAGTGCCGCCGGCCCGCTGGAATGCCACCCATGGGAGGTGTGTGCCTGTAGGTGCAGCCGGCACAGGTCAGTCTGCCAAGGCAGGAAGAAGTAGGAGAAGGAGAGAAGAAAAGGAAGGAAGAAGACGGCTCTCAGTGAATTTTCTAAAAAGTAGCAGAGGGAGCAAGGGAGCCACCTGGGAAAAGCCAAAACCAGCTTATAGGGAGGAAGAAACAGGTTCTGCAGTGTGGAAAAGAAATTGTCAAATCAAAAACAAATCAACTCTGGAGGAGGCAGCTTCTAGAATGGAAACTGGTGGATACACAGTACCTTTTTGATACATTTGACGGTGGACTCATGGAAACATTTTGCATAACTTAAAAAAAATTAACTGCAATTCCTAAAATTGATACCTAACAAGAAACTCCATATTATGAACCTTTGAATCTTAACTCAAATGAAGAAACTGAGAACAATTACAAAGCAATTGCAATAATGTAGGCAGTGACTGAATATTTTATTAAGGAATTGTACATTTTGTTGTAATTATGTCACTGTGGTCTTAATTCTTCAAAAGTCCCTTTTTAGAAATAATTTCAGAAATATTTGCAGATGATATCTGATATCTTGAATTTGTTTCCAAATAATTTGAGGGAGAGCGTGGAGATACAGATAAAACATAATGGACTACCATCTAGTAATTATTGAAGCTCATGGTTATGTGGAAGGGGTTTCATTACATTATACTTTTATTTCTACTTTTGCATATGTTTGACATTTCTGAATAACAGAATTATTTTCTTTTTTCTTTTTCTTTTTTTTTTTGAGATGTAGTCTCACTCTGTCACTCAGGCTAGAGTGCAGTGGCACTGAGGAAGTAGACCCTTAATCACCCTTAAGCATCAAAGACCATCCCTGCCTTGACTTCCACGCTGCATTTCTTTTCAGTTTTTAATTTTTATTTTGTATTTATTTATTTTTTTATTGCATTTTAGGTTTTGGGGTACATGTGAAGAACATGTAAGATTGTTGCATAGGTACACACATGGCAGTGTGGTTTGCTGCCCTCCTCCCCATCACCTATATCTGGCATTTCTCCCCATGATATCCCTCCCCAACTCCCCACCCCTCCACACTGCATTTCAATAGGAGAAGTAAAGGCTGGCAGACCGGGTGCCACCTTAACTGCCCTTCTATAGATCACAGGCATGGTGTGGAGGAATCTTTCTGAAAGGCATTGTTTTTACTTAAACAAAATCAAACCCCCACCTAAGTAACTATACCCCAGACCTACTCCATGGCCAAAGACCTTTTCATGTGTATTCTAGAGTTGTAAGCCCAAGACCCTTTCACATGTAATTTCTAGAGTTGTAAGGCTTTGAAAGGGCGGGCACTTTCTCTGTGAGCTTGAGCTTGGCTGTTAAGCAGCTATGCTGCCTTGCTCCCGGTCGAATAAATCACCCTTTCCTTCCCAGTTCGGTGTTCCAGAGGTTTGTTTCTCGTAGCCGCTCCTGCTTCAGCACAACTCACTGCAACCTCCACCTCCGGGATTCAAGTGATTCTTCTGCCTCAGCCTCCCAAGTAGCTGGGAATACAGGCATGTGCCACCACGCCCGGCTAATTTTTTGTATTTTTAGTAGAGATGGGTTTTCATCATGTTAGCCAGCATGCCCTTGATCTCCTGAGCTTGTGATCTGCCCGCCTTGGCCTCCCAAAGCGTTGGGATTACAAGTGTGAGCCACCGCGTCTGGCCCAGAATTATTTTCAAAATGAAAGGAAAAATTGTCTTCAGAATCTACTTACTGGAGCTAACTACCAAATTATAAGAATGATAGGGAAGAGGATGTGAAAGAAAAGTAGAATCTTGGTTCCCTAAACTCATGAACACCTAAGGGAAAGTTAAGCATGAGAACTGAGACATGCAAAAAAACTGCCTTCCTTTTGTTCGCAAACAGATAGCTGTAATTTCACATACTTTATTTTATGGAAAAATGTAGACTTACTGAGTATGTAGATTTACTAAAAATTTGCGTACCTCCTCCTCTTCACATGTAAAATGTAGATTCACTGAGTATATAGATTTACTGAAAATGTAGATTTACTGATTTACTGGTCCCCTCCTTCTTTTCACATGTAAAATGTTAGTCAGAGCTTCAAAAGAATGTAATCACTTGCCTCATTGCCTACCCATCCTCCTTTTTTTTTTTTTTTTTTTTGCCTCCCCTTCTCTGTCTCTCTCTGCCTGTCTCTCTGTCTTTCTTTTTTGAGACAGGGTCTTGCTTTGCTGCCCAGGTCTGGCTTTGTTGCCTGAACTTGGCTCAAGCAATGATCTTGCCTTGGCCTCCTAAAGTGCTGGGATTACAGGTGTGAGCCACGGTGCCCGGTCCCTGCTTGCTTTTTCTCTTGTAAATACTGAAGTTCCCCAAACCCACAGGTCCTGCTGTGCCCATGTCTCAGATCCTGCTGTGACTGTGTTTCTTTTCCTCTAGTAGGTCCTCATCCTTGGCAAAATAAACCTCTAATTGACTGAGACCTGCTGCCGTCACTTTTTGGTTTACAAGGATAAGAATATGGTGATGAAGTCAGTGGCAGAC
Source organism: Alouatta palliata (assembly GCA_004027835.1). Taxonomy (NCBI): domain Eukaryota; kingdom Metazoa; phylum Chordata; class Mammalia; order Primates; family Atelidae; genus Alouatta; species Alouatta palliata. Next base: position 20,736 of record PVKV010029230.1, on the reverse strand, counting down.
TCTGCAAGGACAAATGAGCAAGTCTGTGCACAGAATAGCTCCGAGGAAAAAGACCAAGGTGGCACCTATCAATTAAAGTTAAGAGTTTTATCAAGGATTCACAATGCGTGGGGTATATTTGGCTTTTGGTTTAAAATTTTTAGGCCAGGCGTGGCAGCTCACACCTGTAATCCCAGCACTCTGGGAGGCCAAGTTAGGTGGATCACTTGAGGTCAGGAGTTTGAGACCAGCCTGACCAACATGGAGTAACCCTGTCTCTATTTAAATTAAAAAAAAAAAAAAAGTTTTAATAAAAAAAAGAAAAAAGAAAAATTTTAAAAATATTAAATTGAGATGTGGTCTTTTCATGTTGCCCGGGCTGGTCTTGAACTCCTGGGCTCAAACAATTTTGCCTTGGCTTCCCAAAGTGCTAAGATTATAGACATGAGCCACCCCATCTAACCTACCTTTGGCTTTTGATTCAAACAAATTGGTAAGCATTTATAAGACAATAAGGGATATCTAAACATTGACTAGAAATTTGCATTTATTTTAGATGTGAAAAAATTGTGCTTATGATTTAAAATAAAAGAATTCAATTTTTTGGCTGGGCCCGGTGGCTCATGCCTATAATCCCAGCACTTTGGGATGCCAAGGTGGGCGGATCACAAGGTGAGGAGATTGAGACCATCCTGACCAACATGGTGAAAACCCTACTCTACTAAAAATACAAATATTAGCTGGGTTGGCACGTGCCTGTAATCCCAGCTACTCGGGGGTCTGAGGCACGAGAATCGCTTGAATGCAGGAGGCAGAGACTGCAGTGAGCCGAGATTGTACCACTGCACTCCAGCCTGGCGGCAGAGCAAGACTTTGTCTCAAACAAACAAAAAACGTCAGAGTCTTGCTCTGTTACCCAGGCTGCAGTGCGGTGGCATGATCATGGCTCAGTGTAGCCTCAAACTCCTGGGCTCAAGGGATCCTTCCACCTCCCCCTCCTGAGTTGCTGGGATTACAAGTGTGAGCCACTGTGCCCTGCTCAACTGACTTTAAAATAGAGAGATTATCCCAGATTATCTGGCTAGGCCCAGTGTAATCACAAAGGTCCTTAAAAGTTGGAGAGGGAGGCAGAACAGTTCAGAGTCAGAGGAGATGTGACTATGGCTGAATGGTCATAGAGATACAAGGATGCTGGCTGTGAAGCTGTAAGGGGGGACCACAAACCACCAGAAGATGGAAGAGGCAAGGACGTGTACTCTCCTTACAGCCTCCAGAAAAGAAGGCAGCCTGCCAACACTTGGATTATTAGCCCAGTGAGACCCACGTTGGACTTCTAATCTAGAGAAGTAAAATAATGAATTTGTGTTGTTTTAAGCCACTAGATATGAGGTAATTTGTTACGGGAGCAACAGGAAACTAATGACACTAGTTAACTGATTTTTTCACAAGAGTGCCAAGAAAATCGTACAGAGGAAGAAATAGCCTTTTTGTTTTGTTTTGGTTTTGAAAGAGGGTTTTCTTTGTCACCCAGGCTGGAGTGCAGTGGCACGATCCTGGCTCACTGCATCCTCCAACTCCTGGGCTCAAGCCATCCTCCCACCTCAGCCTCTCAAGTAGCTGGGACTATAGGAATGCACCACAACGCCAGGCTAATTTCTTTCTTTCTTGTTTTTTTTTTTTTTGTTTGTAAGATGGGTTTCACTATGTTGCCCAAGCTAGTGGAGAAGTCTTTTCAACAAATGATGTTGGGACAACTGGGTATCCACATACAAAAGAATTAAGTAGAACCTCTACCTCTCACCATATATAAAAATTAACTCAAAATGGACCGGGTGTGGTGGCGCATGCCTGTAATTCCAGCACTCGGGAAGGCCAAGGCAGGAGGATCCCTTGAGCTCGGGAGTTCAAGGTGGCAGTGAGCTATGATTATACTAGCCTGGGTGACAAAGTGAGACACTGATCCTAAAACAAAACAAAACCCTTCAAAATAGATAATAAACTTAAATGTAAGAGCAAAAACTGGAAAAGTCTTAGAAGAAAACATAGAGCAAATCTCTGTGACCTTGGTTTAGGCAATGGGTTTCTTAGACAAGACACAAAAAACAAGAAAGAAAAGCCAAAACAGGCCAGGTGTGGTGGCTCGGGCCTGTAATCCCAGCACTTTGGGAGGCAGAGGCTGGTGGATCACCTAAGATCATGAGACTAGCTTGCCTGACCAACATGGTGAAACCCCCTCTCCACTAAAAATACAAACGTAAAGTAGCCAGGTGGTGGCGGGTGCCTGTAATCCCAGCTACTTGGGAGGCTGAGGCAGGAGAGTTGCTTGAACCTGGGAGGCAGAGGTTGCAGTGAGCCAAGATCACACCATTGCACTCCAGCCTGGGCAACAAGAGTGAAACTCTGTCCGAGGGGTAGAGAGGGGAGGGGAGGGGAGCCTGGCGAGGTGGCTCATGCCTGTAATTCCAGCACTTTAGGAGGCCGAGGTCAAGACCAGCCTGACCAACATGGAGAAACCCTGTCTCTACTAAAACTACAAAATTAGCCAGGCATGGTGGTGCATGCCTGCAATCCCAGCTACTCTGGAGGCTGAGGCAGAAGAATCACTTGAGCCAGGGAAGCGAAGGTTGCTGCGAGCCAAGATCGTGCCATTGCACTCCAGCCTGGGCAACAAGAGTGAAACTACCTGTCTCGAAAAAAAAAAAAAAAGATAGGTCACTGAAGTTAGTATACAACCCCCGGCTGCTAAATGTTATTGGCTTTTAAAAAGATAGGCTAAGGATTTGAATATACAATTCTTCAAAGAAGATAAACAAATATCTCCTAGCACATGAAAAGATGCTCAACATGATTACTCATTAGGAAAATGTAAATAAAAACCACAATATCATACCATTTCACACCTACTAGGATTGCTAAAATCAAAAAGACAGGCAACAACATGTGTTGGTAAGGATAAGGAAACATTGGAACCCTTGTACCTTGCTGATGGGATTAAAATTGGTACAGCCAACTTGGAAGACAGTTTGGTAGTTCCTCAAAATGTTAAATATAGAATCGTCATGTAACTCAACAATTCTGCTCCTACGTATCTAAAGATAAATGGAACCATCTGTCCACATAAAACTTGTACAAGAATGTTCATAGCAGCTCTATTCATAATTGCTAAAAAGTAGAAACAACCAGGCTGGGCACCATGGCTCACGCCTCTAATCCTAGCACTTTGGGAGGCTGAGGTGGGTGGATCACGGGTCAGGAGTTCAAGACCAGTCTGGCCAACATAATAAAACCCCATCTCTACTAAAAATACAAAAATTAGCCTGGCATTGTGTCATGTGCCTATAGTCCTAATCTTTTTTTTTTAGCTACTCAAGAGGCTGACGCAGGAGAACCACTTGAACCCAGGAGGTAGAGGTTGCAGTCAGCTTATACAAAGGAATATATATATATATATTATCTTAAGGTTATACCTGAATTTTTATTTATTTATTTAACAAAGGAATATTATCTGGCAATAAAAAGGAATAAAGCAATGATACATGCCACAACATGAATGAACTTTGCAAACATGCTAACTAAAAGAAGTCAGATACAAATGACAATATATTGTATAATTCCATTTATATGAAATGTCTAGAATATACAAACCTATAGAAACAGAGTAGATTTGTGGTTTCCAGGGGCTGGGGGAGGAGTGGGGACCAACTGCTAATGGGCACAGGATTTCTTTTGGGGTGAACAAAAATGTTCTAAAATTAGATTGTGGAGATGGTCCTACAACCCTGTGAATATACTAGAAGACATTGACTTGTACCCTTTAAATGGGTAGATTGTAAGGTATGTGAATTATATCCCAATAAAATGGTTAATAAAATAGTTATTAAAACATATGGTTGGGCACAGTGGCTCACTCTTGTAATCCCAGCACTTTGGGAGGCCGAGGTGGGCAGATCACGAGATCAGGAGATCGAGACCATCCTGGCTAACACTGAAATCCTGTCTTTACTGAAAACACAAAAAATTAGCTGGGTGTAGTGGCTTGCGCCTGTAGTCTCAGCTACTTGGGAGGCTGAGGCAGGAGAATCACTTGAACCTGGGAAGCGGAGGTTGCAGTAAACTGAGATTCTGCCACTGCACTCCAGCCTGGGTGACAGAGCAAGACTTGGTCTCAAAAAAAAAAAAGCCATATATAATAGGTATATCCCAAGGGGGAGATAGGTGTGGTACATCAGCTCAGCCCAGACAGGCTGTATGGATGGTGAGAGCAATAGATGAAGGAGGTGGTTGGAGCTGTAAAGTGTATGGCCCAAGAGTAGAGGGGTTTGAAGGAGAAACTGAGTGCACTAAAGAATTTTGTCTGTTTCACAGTTTTATCCAGGGCCAGCCTTTGGATGACCTCTGGAAGAAGGTCCCAGAGCCTTGAGGAGGAGATTCTATGATGTCATCACCTGACCTTTGTGATATACGCACACGCTGCTAGGGACAAATCAACTCAGGGAATGGCACCCCAGCTCCCATTGGGGGCGGCGACCCTGGTGCCACCCCTTAGACGAATTTCCAAACTCCCAAAGGCTTTTACCAGCTGGCCCCATTCCTGCTGCTGCTGGGTATAATAAGCCATCTCCACCTGGGCCAGGGTGAGCTAGAGGACATCAGCATTAGGGCGACAAGGGGTCAGAGGAACCAGAGTGGCAGAACACTGGGATGCTTGCAGAACCCCCAAGTCAGGATTAGGAGAACAAAAACATGTACCACAGGCCTCCGCCTGGCTGAAGGAGGACTGAGGACAAACAGAGTTTCAGACAGAAACTCGGGTTAAGGTTAGATGCTGGAAACAAAGAGAAGTGTATCCACCATTTGTTGATTCTGCTCCTCTCGCCCAGATCCTCTCAACACTGAAGTGCCTGTGAAACACAGCCCAGAGGAATCCTCATTGGTAAGAGCTCCCAGCACCAGAACACCCTCAAGTCCTGTTCCCATCTCAGCCCCTATCCCCCGAACCCCTCCTCCAACTCCATCCTACCCTCCCTTCCTCCTTATTCCTCTCCTCCCCACTTCTCACCTTCCCTGAAGCATTTTGCCAGTTCCTTTGATCCCAAAGATGACATGGATTTAAAGTCTTGGTGAGTTCAGCCTGGAACTGGGGACATGAGGCAGAGCTGGAAATGGACCAATTTTCCCAATGTCTTGGGCTTCTCTTTTCTCTCCAGGTCCTATGGGCTTCATCTTCCTCTCTGTCCCACCAGATAATTGCTGCTGTCCCTCAGCTCCCAAGAGGCAGCTGTGATTCTCCATCCCCGCACATCCCTCATCAATGGCTGACTGCAAAGACTTGAGAAGTCAAGCTTAGTTCCATGCTCCTGCCTAAACACCCAGAGAGCCTGGTGCTGGAGGGCTGGTCTGCCACCAGCACCTGCACCCACACCTGGCTGGGGCCACGCTCTGCACACAGAAGGTGGCCTTGATTTCTCAGGCACAGCTGACCTCAGAGATACTGGTCTTGACTCTGCCAGGTTTCTCATCCCTGGTCTTTTTGCCTAGTCCCTTCTGGATTCAAGGTGATGTTGCCTCGAAACAAGGACCTCGTGCTGCCACAGAACTCAGTGCTCCCTGGGTGCCCCCCTCAGGGCCTCTCACAACTTGTGGACTCCTCTCCTCACAACCTACAGCCTCTCTCTCCCCATCAGTCCCTCCCTTCCTCTCACCCACTGTTCTCTTCCACTCAGTTCCATCTCCCGTCCTCACCTCCACCAGCATCCCTCTCTCCTGGCTTCCAATTCGGCTCTTCTGCCTCAAATTCTGACTTAGCTCCGCATCCCTACTCTCTCTTTCTCCCAAGTTCCCCCACTCTCTTTCACCAGAACCACCTCTCTCTCTCCTGTCCACGTTCATCCTCTCCCTTGAACCACTGGCTGTACCCGTCTCCTCCTCAGAGCCCCTCCTTCTCTCCCTCCCAGCCCCAGAACTCCTCCCTTCCCCACTCACAGTGCCAGTCTCCTTCCCACCCTGAAGACCTGCCTAACTCCACACTCACTTACTCAAGCCCCAGCCTACCTTCGCATAGGCTCCACTCTAACGGGCAGACATGGCACTGGCATCAGTCCAGGGACACCGGGTCCGGGTCCCCTGGGGTGGTGGAGAGATGCGTGCCAAGCGAGAAGGATCCTGCACAGTTCAGGGACCCAGGAGCCCTGGCCCAGGCCCTGGTGGTCCATCTGGGGCACCGCCGCATCGCACACGACCTGCGGCTACTGCTTTTGCAGCGCCTGTGTCTAGGCAGAGCTGGCCAGGCCCCAGTCGTGGAGTATCCTGTATGCCTGGTGTGCCTCCGGCCCCGCACCCCCTCCTGCCCCATGCCCAAGTACAAGACTGGACCCCGGCTGCTTGCCTTCCCCCAACTACAGCCCTGTGTGCAGGGCCAGGAATCTGGGCCACTCCGAATGGGCATTGGCTTCGGCCTCCACCTACCTCGAGGCCAGGCCAGGGCCTTGCATCTGCTGCCAGAAAAAAGGCCGAAGGAAGTAGGGCCTCAGGACGAGGCTACTCAGGCCTGTGGGCATCCATCGCGAACATCTCAGCCTCCAGCAGCTCAGGCTTGGGCAGACCCAGCCCCAGGCACATCCTCCCAGACCGGGAGCTTCAGGTCTGCAGGCCCTCAACCACCGAACCCCCCGCCATGTTTCTCCGGGCCTCTCCCTCGGGCACCAAAACAGGCCACTACCTCCCCGAAGCCCAGGCCTGGCCCTGCCCCAAAGAGGCCAGTTTCTCTGGAGCTCATTCTCCAAAAGTCACGAGTCTAGTTCCAGAGCCACGGAGGCTTCCTGGAGCACCCCCTCCAAACCCCACTCTCCCAACCAGGCCCCAGATCTCAGGAAGTCCCCGAGATACCCTGAAGGGCTGGCTGGCTGGAGGTCAGGTGTGTTCTCCTGCCCTGAACCCTGGGAGCCCCTTGTGGAGTCTCCTCTCTCCTGGCTGAAGAGGACCAAGGGCACCAAGACCCCATTCAGCCTTCTGTGTATCTAATGAAGTCTGGCCCTGTGAAACTTGTGTTTGTGTCCTGCTGAGTCCACAGAATGGGTGGCTATAACTACAGGGGTGCCAGTCCCCAATAAGACTCTTGGTTGGGGGGGAGTTGGTTCATGCCTATAATCCCAACACATTGGGAGGCTGAAGCAGGAGGATCACTTGAGACCAGGAGTTTCAGACCAGCCTAGGCAACACAGGAAGACCCGGTCTCTCCAAAAAAAAATATATAAAAAAATTAGCTGAGTGTGGTGGGGTATGCCTGTACTACCAGCTACTCAAGAGGCTAAAATGGGAAGATCACTTGAGTCCAAGAGTTCAAGGTTGTAATGAGTTATATCGTGCCACTGCACTCCAGCCTGGGTGACAGCAAGACCCTGTCTCAAAATAAAAAAAAACAGAGGCAGGGTGTGGTGGCACACAACTGTAATCCCAGCACTTTGGGAGGCTGAGGTAGGCGTATCACTTGAGGTCAGGAGTTCGAGGCCAGCCTGACCAACATGGTGAAACTCCGTCTCTACTAAAAACACAAAAATTAGCCAGGTATAGTGGCAGGTGCCTGTAGTTCCAGATACTCAGGAGGCTGAGGCAGGAGAATCACTTGAACCCAGGAGGCAGAGGTTGCAGTGAGCCGACATAGCACCACTGCACTCCAGCCTCGGTGACAGAGCAAGACTCTGTCTCAAAAAATAAAGAGGCTAGGCACAGTGGCTCACGCCTGTAATCCCAACACTTTGGGAGGCCAAGATGGGTGGATCATGAGATAAGGAGTTTGAGACTAGCTTGGACAACATGGTGAAACTCTGTTTCTACTAAAAACACAAAAATTAGCCAGATATAGAGGCAGGCACCTGTAATCTCAGCTACTCAGGAGGCTGAGGCAGAAGAATCGCTTGAACCCAGGAGGGGGAGGTTGAGTGAGCCAAGATGGCACCACTGAACTCCAGCCTGGGCGACAGTCTGTCTCTTAAAAAAAAAAAAAAATAAATAAATAAATAAAAAAGAAGAAAGAATGAAAAAAGACCCTGGAGTATGGTATCAAAGGAAACAGAGAGGCCAGAAGAGCAGATGCCATGTATCCAAGGAGGACAAGGGACCCACAAGGCCTGGGGACTTGAGATGTGCAGAGGAGGGCTGGGTGCGGTGGCTCATGCCTGTAATTCCAGCACCTTGGGAGGCCAAGGCAGGCAGCACAAGGTCAGGAGTTGGAGACCAGCCTGGTCAATATGACAAAACCCCATCTCTACAAAAAACACAAAAATTAGCCAGGGATTGTAGCAGGCACCTATAATCTCAGCCACTTGGGAGGCTGAGGCAGGAAAATCACTTGAACCCAGGAGGCAGAGGTTGCAGTCAGCCGAGATCTCATCACTTCAGTACAGCCTGGGCAACAGAGCGAGACTCCATCTCAAAAAAAAAAAAAAAAAAAACAGAGATGTGCAGAGGGCTGGACCAGGCCCTTCACACATCTAATTCAACTCTGGGGGGCAGATATTGGTATCCCCAAAGATGTAGACACTGCACCATTCCTCTGGGTGCACCTTACGTTAATGAGGATGCAGGAGGGGTGTCTCCTTGCAGGGAAGGACATCCCTCAAGCTCCCTCTCAGGAGTGCACAGAGGTCCTCATCAGAAACCCGAGAGTGCCCTCAGGAGGATGGAGTGTCAGGTGCAGAAGATACCTGCCCAGGAGCTGAAATGCTCTGTCTGAGGCCAGCAAAGCAGCTAGCTACCCACCAAGCCACCAGGCCAAGAGTGTGAAACCTTGCGAAAGGGAATGGCAGACACCGCCCCTGCCTATTGTGGTGGGGTAGGTGTTAAGGATGACAGAGGTTCTCCATACGAAGAAGTGGTGGATTCAGTATTTGAAGTCAGGTTTATTTTTAAGTTCATGCTGTCTCTGTCAAGAAGCAAGAGACTCTGGTGGTTTCTGGCGTGTGCCCTCGGGCAAGTCACTTCCTTTCTGGGGTAAAATGTAAGGGCTGTGCTTCGAGGAGTTGGCGTATCCTCAAATGGGTACAGTCCTAATTCGAGGATTTCTTTTTTGTGTGTGTGAGAGAGACAGGGTCTAGCTCTGTTGCCCAGGCTGGAATGCAGAGGTGATATCAAAGCTCACCGCAGCCTCGACTTCCTGGTGTCAACTGATCCTCCCTCCTGAGCCTCCTGGGCAGCAGAGCCCACAGGTGCCACGATGCTCAGCTAATTTTTAAATATTTTGTAGAGACGAGGTCTCCTCATGTTGGCCTGAGCTCAAGCCATCCTCCTCTCTAGGACGTTCCAAATGTGCTGGGATTATAGGCGTGAGCTTCCGCGCCTGGCAGAAGGATTTCTTTCTTTTTTTTTTGAGACGGAGTTTCACTCTGGTTGCCCAGGCTGGAGTGCAGTGGTGTGATCTTGGCTCACTGCAACCTCTGCCTCCGGGGTTCAAGTGATTCTCCTGCCTAGGAGTCCCGAGTAGCTGGGATTACAGGCGCACGCCACCACACCCAGCTAATTTTGTATTTTTAGTAGAGACGGAGTTTCTCCATGTTGGTCAGCCTGGTCTCGAACTCTTGAACTCAGGTGATCCGCCCGCCTTACCCTTACAAAGTGCTGGGATTACAGGCGTGAGCCACCGCGCCCAACGGATTTCCTTATTAAAGGTTTATTGACCTTCATCAACCTCCATTGGCTCCACCTCCTCCTCCCAACCCCTCCACCCGCGCTCTGCACAAAGATGGCTTAGTCGGTGCTGGGCGACTGCGCCTCCATCCAGGGGCGGAGAACCGAAGCCCCACCCCCAGGAACGCGGCCCCGCGACCGGCTAGCGCTGACGAGTTTCGGCGCTCCTGCGCCTGCGCGGAGGGGTGCGCGTGCGCAGTGCGCGCCTGCGAGACCAGCTTAGACGGACTCGAGCGGATCCTCGGCTGCGGTCCGGTCGTTTGGATTTTGGCAACCCTCTGTGTGAGAGGGGTCGGGAGTCCTCCCGGCGGCGACGGGGCCGAATTCACCAGCGGCCGGGGCCGTAGTCGAAGGCCGGGCGCGGCATGTCCTGGGTGCCGCGGTGCGGGCAGTGAACGCGCGCCGGGCGGGATGGGCCGGCGCCGGGCGCCAGAGCTGTACCGGGCTCCGTTCCCGTTGTACGCACTTCAGGTCGACCCCAGCGCGGGGCTGCTCATCGCTGCGGGTGGAGGAGGCGCCGCCAAGACAGGCATAAAGAATGGCGTGGTGAGCGCAGGGCCACTGGGGCTGCGTCACGCTGCGGGCTGGCGGCGATTCCAGGGTGTCCGGGGGTCGCGGGGCAGGCCATACTCCAGCTTCGGGCCCTGCCCACTTCTGTCGGGGGGACCCGCTTGCCTGACGCCCTGGTGCAAATTTCAGTCGAGAACTCGGGCGGAGGAGAGGCTTTTAAGATAATGTGAAAACTGCACACACCTGCAGAATCGGCAGGAACGCAGCTACGCCTCGGAGCAGCTCCAGGAGTCTTACCTGGCCCTTTCCGGGAGGTCTTACTGCCCTCTAGCAGCGGCGAGAGTGATGTATTTGGGTTTAGGCTAAGTTCCCTCCTTCTTTTGAGCTTCACTCAGTCTGTAAAATGGACGTAATAATCCCAGCCCTGCTCGCTGTATAGATTTGTAACGCCCAAATGAGAGAAAAAAAGACTGAAGAAACCCTTGTGAACTAGAACGTGCAGAAAGCAAAGGGGTAAGGCATCAGGCTATAGGATGTTCCCTAGACGTACTGTGCTCTCTGGGCACCTCTGAAGTTGCTCATCCGGGTTCCCCCTCCCACAGCACTTTCTGCAGCTAGAGCGGATTAATGGGTGCTTGAGTGCCTCCTTGGTGCACTCCCATGACACAGAGACACGGGCCACCATGAACTTGGCATTGGCTGGTGACATCCTTGCTGCAGGACAGGATGCCCACTGTCAGCTCCTGCACTTCCAGGCCCATCAACAGAAGGGCAACAAGGCAGAGAAGGCAGGTAAGACAGGTAAGACGCTTCCTCTCTATCCCACTTAGGGAAAGGGTTGAATGAGTAATTCTCTCTTATCTTGGTGTCTCTAAAGAAGTGGGACTGGAAGTGGGGTTTTGGTGGCAGGCTAGAAGCTGTATGGGCTCCTGCTATGGAGAGAGGGGCCGTTACTCCTTACTATAGAAGCCTGGAGCCTGGCCAAGTGTTTGTGTTACAGGTTCCAAGGAGCAGGGGCCTCGACAAAGGAAGGGAGCAGCCCCAGCAGAGAAGAAATGTGGAGTTGAAACACAGCAAGAGGGGCTAGAACTCAGGGTAGAGAATTTGCAGGTGGTGCAGACAGACTTCAGCCCTGATCCACTGCAGAAAGTTGTGTGCTTCAACCACGATAATACCCTGCTTGCCACTGGAGGGACAGATGGCTACGTTCGTGTCTGGAAGGTGTGGGTTTGCGGGGTTAGGGAGGATGAGTGTCAGTAACAGCAAGACCAAAATTGTGAAAAACTGAATATGGCATCTCAGAAACTTGTGAATGAAGCTTGCATTGAGGGGCCATTAGAAGGGGTGGGGTGGGGATCAGTCACTGTGTACTTGCTGGGGACCTGGGTTAACCATAGTGGTGGTTTGGCTACAGGTACCCAGCCTGGAAAAGGTTCTGGAGTTCAAAGCCCACGAAGGGGAGATTGAAGATCTGGCTTTAGGGCCTGATGGCAAGGTGAGGGGCTGGGGTGGGAGGAGGGTAGAGAAAGGAGAGAGTAGGTGCTTATGCTGCTTGCCCAGTAAGTGAATCCCCTAACTGTCCATCCTTGGAATCTTTATTCCTGACTAGTTGGTAACCGTGGGCTGGGACCTTAAGGCCTCTGTGTGGCAGAAGGATCAGCTGGTGACACAGCTGCACTGGCAAGAGAATGGACCCACTTTTTCCAGCACACCTTACCGCTACCAGGCCTGCAGGTGTGAAGACCTTGTAGGGATGGCTGAAAGAGGCATAGTCCAGCTGTGGTGGGGCAGAGGGAAAAGACTGGGGATGGGGGAGCTGGGGAGGACCTTGCTGAGTGTTACCCCAGGTCTGACCACGGTGTAGGTGGTGCGCAAACCTCTGAGGAGGGTTAGGCAGGCCCCAGAAGCTGAACAGCCCCTCATCCGGCCCCCAGGTTTGGGCAGGTTCCAGACCAGCCTGCTGGGCTGCGACTCTTCACAGTGCAAATTCCCCACAAGCGCCTGCGCCAGCCCCCTCCCTGCTACCTCACAGCCTGGGATGGCTCCAACTTCTTGCCCCTTCGGACCAAGTCCTGTGGCCATGAAGTCATCTCCTGCCTCAACGTCAGGTGTGAGACTTTTCTGCTTTGGCTAGGTAGAGGGTCCCTGAGGGAGCTTGGAAAAGAGTCTTGCCCGGGTCCCTGTGGACCAGTATTGGGGTATGAGGGTTGTTGCACAAGCCTCCAGGACAACGACCACTTTATTTTTTTGTTGTTGTTGTTTGTTTTTTTTAATTGTTTGTTACAGTGAGTCCGGCACCTTCCTAGGCCTGGGCACGGTCACTGGCTCTGTTGCCATCTACATAGCTTTCTCTCTCCAGGTAATGGGTGGAGGTTGGCACAGCCCTGAGTGTGCAGGAAAGAATCTGGCCCATTTTATAGAGGGAAAACCTAGGGGTGGGGAGCATACTTTCCAGAAAGAGAGTTCCCAGCTAGGCTTTCATCACTGGTTTTCTTTATGCCCCCAGTGCCTCTACTACGTGAGGGAGTCCCATGGCATTGTGGTGACGGATGTGGCCTTTCTACCTGAGAAGGGTCGTGGTCCAGAGCTCCTTGGGTCCCATGAAACTGCCCTGTTCTCTGTGGCTGTGGACAGTCGTTGCCAGCTGCATCTCTTGCCCTCACGGCGTGAGTCATTGGAGCAGGGTGGGCAGGTACCACCCCACCTTTAACTGGAGCAGAAATGTGGCCCCCTGGAGGCTGGGCTCTTGTTTGTAGCTGTCCACACCCCCTTTGAAGGGTTCTGGTTTTCAGGCTGTGAAGCCCCTCTGCCCGCTGACCTCTTCCCTTACCCTCCTGCAGGGAGTGTTCCTGTGTGGCTCCTGCTCCTGGTGTGTGTCGGGCTTATTGTTGTGACCATTCTGCTGCTCCAGAGTGCCTTTCCAGGTTTCCTTTAGCCTCCCTTCTTCCTGGGAATCAGGAGCCTGGACCTGCCATGTCTAGAGCAGAGTGGAGGCCTGGACTCCCTTTGCTCACTCTGTTCGGGTCCACAGCTGAGGTTGCCTCTGATACCATGGATGGTCACTGCCTGCCCTTCTGTGAAAAGGCTTGGTTATGGCCCCGTGAGACTCTGGGTCTCAGGAACCCTGCCTTCATCATCTGTGGATCCACCCAGAACAGTGGTGTCTGAATCCCAAGCCACACTTCCTGCCTCCTTCCTTTTGCCTACCAGAGGCTCCAGAGTTGAGCTTGTCCTTTCTCTAAAAACATGTGAAGATGTCCAAGAGCCTGGAGGCACTGTTGTCCTTCCTGCAGAAATAGTTTCTCCTCCTTCCCTCACAGCCTTGTGGCCAGTTGCTCTTCACATGAAGTCCCTGGCATTTGCTGGGGAAGGGACTGGCCTGGTACTTGCTGTTAGGGCAGGAAGGGGCAAAAGGAAGACTTGGGTAGTAATCTGGGGATTCAGATGGGTAGCACTAAGCCAGCGGCCTCAAGATGCCAAAAGTTCCTAGTCTACCAAAAATGGACCTCAGCCCATTAGGCAGGAAAAGTTGGTATTTAATAAACAAGGAAAGACTGAACTGAGACCCCAAATGGTCCTCTTGTCAGCTGTTTCTGTCCTCAGAAGGTGAGAGTCCTGAGGTCAGGTAGCCCCTCTGGGTGCTGGAAGATGGCTCTGGCATATTGATGCAAGAGGCGGCTCGTAGCAGTGCTGCCAGGGGAGCAGCCCTTCCAAGAAGCCGATGTGGCCACCATGGGCTGTGATGAGCAGCGCAATGTGGGGAGAGTGTTGGGCATCCTATATGGGAAGGGCTAGGAGGGGGTCAGGAGGACAAGAAGGTTGGCCTTCACTGGGAGCCCAGGCTCTCTGTACGTGTCCCTCATGGCCCATTTTCCTTGAGACCAAAGCGTCCTGATTCAGAGTACTCAGCATAGACGGGAGAAGGGGTCATCGGCTGCATTGAGACAGAGCACAGGGACCTGGATGGCATCTACCTTGGTTCTTGAGCTCGCTGCTTTGTAGTAGGTAACACAGTCTTGATAACCAAAGGCCACAGATGTGTAGCGCTCATCAAACTGGCGGATTGTGCAGGCCTGCAGGTGGTGGATGTAGGATAGGCTATGATGATAAAGAATAGGAAGATAGTGGAAGACTCATCTGGGGGACAAGAGGCATGGCCGAAGATTGTACCTGTAGCACAAAGTCTATGTCCATCACCTTTCTGTTTCTGCAAGAATACATAAGAGTTTGGCTTGACACCTGGACCTGATCCGCAGCCCCCAGCCCCTGTCTGATTATCTCATGTGAGGAAGCCCAGAGAGAACTGACCAAGCGCTAGGAGAATGTCTGCCATCCTACTCGGTCTACTGCCGCTTCCCACTTGCCAAGACCCTACCGCTGCACGAGTTAGCAGAGCCCAGCAGTGAGGGGCTGGTTGAAGAGCAGCAAGTTGAGTGGGGATTCCAGGGAGCGGGTGGTCTCAAAGGAATCCCAGCATGCAGTCAGTGCTGCCACCAGCCCCGCGGCCTGCCCAGCCTGTGCCAGGTAATTTCAGTACCAGTATCCTGTAGGATTGGACAAGGGACCATGAAAGAAGGCTTTGCATTAATGTGAGTTAGGACAGAGGGCGGGGATGTAGAGGAGGAAAGAAAGGAAGACTGGGCCTCTGGGTTAAGCCAGGCAACCTTTACCTTCCAAAAGAGATGCCCATGGCCAGCAGTGGAGCTTGGGGATAACGGTGCTTTATGTGGTTCACGACTGTTTCTAGATCTTCAGTATTACTGGCACAAAAAGCCCTGTGGGTTTGAGGGCAAACCAGATCATTGGGTAGGGAGAGAAACCATGGCCAGAAAGTAGAACAACAGAAGGGCTCAGGAGGTGGCAGGGAAATCCAGGAAGGATAGGTAGAAGGTAGCCCCCCAGGGCCAAGGATCTCTAAAGGAAGTGGGTGAAGGGCTGCGATGAGGAAGGCTGCTGCTATGAGGAAGGCAGGCTACTCACCCGCAGCTCCTCCTCACAGCAGCCCCAGTTGTTAAACACGACAGCCCTGTGACACACAGGTACATGTTAGCCAGACCCTAACAGCCCCTCTCCCCTTTTCTGTAGTGTTCAGAAAGACCCCTGTCCAGAGCCTCCCTTCGTGTTGCATTCTTTGTATCAGTGTCTGGATTGACTTCCTATTACACGTTCTCAGATGCCACCCTACTCCTGGGCTCCACCCATCCTTACTGGTAGCCATCCCTCAGAGCTTGGTTAACTAGATGCAAGACGTATGTCTCCTGGCTACTGCCGGTGATGCCAGGAAGCAGCAACACAATGGGCTGGGTAGTGTGATCCGGGTTTGGCTGCTTTCAGGCTGCTTGGCCCAGTCTAGCAGGAGCTGGCCTCCATCTGGTGTTTGGAAAACATCACTGTGGTTTTGGAGGAAGAGGGACACAAAGATACTATTAGGACCTTTTTTAAAATTTTTATTTATTTTTTAATTTATAGAGACAGGGTTTCCCTATGTTGGTCAGGCTGGTCTCGAACTCCTGACCTTAGGTGATCCACCCGCCTTGGCCTCCCAAAGTGCTGGGATTACAGGCGAGAGTCACCCCACCTGGCCACTGTTAGGAACTTAATGTACTTCAAAAGCTTTGTCCCCTGCCCCACCTACAAACAAGTCGCATAACTTCACATCAGCATCATTTGAGGGTGTGCTTCATGTAAAATGGTAAGGCTTGACAAGGTGGAATGGGGATATAAAAGATCATTACCTGGTGGCCATGCAATTACGTAGCCTTCCATATAATATCCACTCTCACTGTACTCTCTCGACACATGGAGGTGGATGGGGCGAAGATTACCTACATTTTTAAAGAGATAGACAGATTTTCCCTAGATACCTGGGATTTCATGTTTACCCTGTACTGTCCCTTCTTACCTCTGGTAAAGGACTAGGGGCCGAGACTGCAGGAAGGCTTGGAAGATGCTTTGTAGTCACCCCTCAAAACACCACAGTGTTGGGAAGAAAGTCTCCATGGTGATGGAACAGTGTTGCTCCAGGAATGCCGGAAACTGCCGAGGCCTCTGTAGTCACACAACAGTCTGCCTCACTTCCCTGACTTGCACCAAACTAGTAAGGCACCCAACACCAGAGGATGAGTGGGCCCCTCTCCAGAGGCCAGCCTGGAGGACTCTGCTTGTCTGGACATGGGATACCCAGCACAGCTCATTTGAATGGCCAAGTCTCTGATAATACACTCCAGCTAGAGCACCCAAAAGTCCTGGAGTGTCCCTGCCTAGAATTGAACCTGAACTAGGAGCTGCTGAGCTGACTCTCCTGCTCAGCCTATCCATGCCCCAAGCCCATTTGGGAAAGAGCAGGTAATGTAAACAGCCAGGCTCAGTGGTGTACATCTGTGGTCCCAGCCCCTTGGGAGGCTGAGGTGGAAGGATTGCTTGAGCTGCAGTGAGCTGTGGCAGCACCACTATAATCTAGCCTGAGTGACAAGTGAGACCCTATCAGTAAGTGCCCAGCTGATCTCCTGGAGAAAAAGTCGGGGTTCTGGGCAGGCACTGAAGAAATACAGCACCATTCAATTTTTACCCATTACTTTGCAGTTGAAGATGACAAGTACACTGTCTTCTTCCTAAGCCTGACCCTGGCCACGCTGGCTCCTGATTTTAGCACTGCATCTTCTGCATATTCCTGCTCTCTAATGTTTGTGCTCACTGCCGAGGGAATTATCTTCTCTTACTTGTGGGGATCCTATTGTTAGATTGTGCTCTAAAAGAAGAACAGCCCTAATGTGAACCGATTCTTTTCTTCCTTCATGCCAGCCAGGGGGAAGGTGACAAGGATGAAATAACAGGGACAGATGAGGTCAGTGGGCACTGAGCCCTGACTTTCAGCTTCTCTGCTCTGTTCTGGACAGACATCAAGTGAATGAGAGGTCCTAGCCACGTGGAAGGCCTGTGAAGGAGGAGTATGCACGTAGGTTCAAGAATAGAAACCACATTTCTGTAGTGGGCCCTACGGAACATAAAGACCAGGCTTCTGTCTACAGTACAGTGCCTGTATCAACAGGGACAAGTGGTAGAGAGACGAGTTGATAGTGCAACTGTTGGGAGGTGTGACTTTGGACCCTAGTCCTTAAGCCCTGGAATTATGACAGCTGTCATTCCTGTGAAGGCACTGGGCTAAACCCAAGCTTATGAGATATTTTATAAGTGAAGAAGTTATGACTGACGGAGGTTAAGTGGTTTGTCCAGTGACACAGCAAGCAAGAGGCAAAACAGAATTATCAATTATGACATTACCACCAGTACTTATAGGTAAAATGTGTTGAGTGCTCATTAAGCTCCAGGCATTGTGCTAAGCACTTTACAAAAATTTTGCCTTGTGATTTTCACAACAGTTCCATGACATAAGTTCTGTGATCCCCCTGTGTGAATGGATTTGAATGCTGAATAACTTGTCAAGGGTCAGAAGCTTGCCAGAGCTAGTGAGTGGCAGAGCAGGAGATTCAAACCCAGGTCCATCTGACTCTAGAGCCTGTGCTGTCTAGTCACTGCCGTGTATTGCCTCCTAATTGCCAAGATTTTGAGTTGCTATCTTTTTTTTTTTTGAGATGGAGTTTTGCTATGACACCCAGGCTGGAGTGCAGTGGTGCCATCTCGGCTCACCACAACCTCCCGGTTCAAGCAGTTCTCTTACCTCAGCCTTCCGAGTAGCTGAAACTATAGGTCTGTGCCACCAAACCTGACTAATTTTTGTGTTTTCAGTAGAGATGGGGGTTTCACCATGTTGGCCAGGCGGGTCTTGAACTCCTGACTGTCAAGTGATCCACCTGCCTCAGCTCCCTGAGCTAGGTGGTAACCTCGGCCAGCCCTTAAGGGAAGGGAGGTCCTACTAAGGTATTGGGGAGGGAGGGGCGGTATTGGGAGTTAGCGATGATCCCACAGACCTCTGGTTCCTTCCTTCAGTGCAATGAAAGACTCAGCTAAACCACCTAAAAAAGGAAAGGAACGCCAAGTGTGCACATCTCTGACACCTCAGGATGCTTTCCACCCCACCTTTCCCCAAATGCTTGTCCACATCATAGGGAGCAGCACCCTTCGGTGTCCAAAAGGCCCAGCTGGCATGGGGAGCACATGGGACACAGACGCACTAAGGAGGCAGAGCTGACTCTCCATTCGGTTGTAGCAAGTTTCACCTGTGGGGAAGCCCAATCATCCCAGCTCCCACTAAGGGCTCAAACCCGGGTCTGGAAGCTGCCGCCTACACCCAAACCCGCCAGCCAGAGCGCTGGACCCGCACCCACCTGGAGCACACATGCCCAGTAGTAGCCCAAGTAGAAGGCAACGGCAAGAGCCAAGAGCAGAAAGAAGGTGTCTGCCCAGGTGCCATTCTGGGGGCTCAGGAAGGAGCTCAGCATCTTGTGTTGGGGGCTTCCGTCCCTCAGGCTCCTGGCTGGCCCCGGCTCGCTGGCTGTGACTCGCGGGCCCGCTCGCCATAGGCGGCCTGTGCAGGTCCAGTCCCCACTGCTGGCCAGCCGTTCGCGCTGCTGGCCCCGCCCACTGCCAGTGCCCGCGGCTGGGCGGCGAGAGGCAGCGCTAGGAGGTCGCGCGGCTGGGCGGCTGCGCCTGGTGCCTTGCGCGGATCTGACCCAAGTGGCCCGCAGTGGCCTCCCGCTCTCCCCCACCTCCTGCTTCCCCTCCGCGGTTCCCGGCGGTGCAACCGGAGACATGCGGCCTCCCCCAGCTGCCATCTTGGTGCGGGGCATCTCCAGCGCCCTCAGTTTCTTCCCCGGGAGCTCCCGGAATCCAGCAGCCTGGCCAGAGTCCCTCACGCACTCGCAGTCTCACACACAGGACACAGCCACTCCGCGGTGACATTCTGCTCTGTCACACACTACAGCCATTCACAGTGACCCTCACCTGCAGTACAGCACTGTCCGTCCTGACACCCCACACTGTCACATGGCTTTCAGCTGCTCAGTGGTAGCATTGCACACACATGCAGCTTCCTGCAGTGTCACTCTGCATGTCATACAGTCCCTGCCTCACAGTCCTCATACAGTAAATAATTTGCTCACCACCTGCTGTGTACCAGGCACTCCATACAGACTTCCCATGTTACTGTCCCTATCCTCCTTGGAATACAGGTTGTCTACTAGAGTAGGGGCTTTCAACCTTGACTGCAGATCAGAATCATCTGGGATTTTTAAAACTACCAGTGCCCAGCCCCTACCTCCGATACAGTTGGTCTGGAGAGGAGCCTAGATATCAATACACCATAAAGCTTCTGGGAGGTCCACAAGTCATCAGGGCTTAATGGGGTCCACACAAGGGAAGTACTGGTGACATGGGAGCACTGCGGTGGTGCCTGGACTTCACAGGAGGGTGTTCTAGCAGAGGGGACAGCATAGGCAAAAGCCTGGAGGTGAAGGATATCTTAAGGAAGGAGACAGAAGTGTGGTGTGGCTAGAGCATGTGGGTGGCCAAGGACCAGGTTGTGAGCAGCTGCAGTTTATCCTAGGGCCAGAGGAAAGCCATCCAAGCATTTTAAGAAGGGAAGGGTGACATGAGTTATGTTTTAGGAGAATCATTCAGTTGCTCAGAGAATAGATTGGAGGAGGAGGAAAGTAGGGGCAGATAGCCATTGGGAGACTGCTAACAGAAGCCCAGGCTCAAAAGATGCTGCCTGGAATGGAGGATACCCAGGAGAGGAGTGAACATCTTCAAGATCGGAGGCAGAATTGATAGGACCTGGTGGTAGGTTGGAGGTAGGGGGAGAAGGAGGAACATGGATGACCCCCAGGTTTCTGATTGCACAGATATAAAGAGTCCATCCCTGGGATAGGGAAACAGAGGAGAGGAAGATTTGAAGAGGAGGATGATGCATTTAGACACAGGCATGCAGAGGCTGGGGTGCTGGTAGGTGTTTTAACTATGTTTTCTTAGGTTCTGTATTTGTCTGTTTGGCATCCATAAATCACAGGTCCAGCCTAACGGCCAAAGTTGTTTACATCTCCCCTGTGACCCAGAGCTAATACTCTGAGCCACGTCCTTTCTCTAACTTTCACACTCCAAGCCAGTATCTCCCCTGCCCTAAATCAACTCAGGACCAGGTAACTAGGACCAGTCCTTGGGCCCCAGAGTGCTCTGGAATTATTCAGACTAGCCAGTCCCAAACTACTTCTCCTGTCTTGCCTGTGTAAACTCCAATAAAGGCCTGTACCTTCCCCTCCCTCCTTTCTGCGTCCTGAGTGACACTGGCACTTCCCCCTGTGACTGTGCCTCTTGTTTCTAGAGGAACTGTGAATAACATTAAGCTTTTCTTTCAATGGCACTGACCTCTTCATGTCCTCACTCAGCCACCTTTTTTTTTTTTTGAGACGGAATTTCGCTCTTGTTACCCAGGCTGGAGTGCAATGGCGCGATCTCGGCTCACCGCAACCTCCGCCTCCTGGGTTCAAGCAATTCTCCTGCCTCAGCCTCCCGAGTAGCTGGGACTACAGGCACGCGCCACCATGCCCAGCTAATTTTTGTATTTTTAGTAGAGACGGGGTTTCACCATGTTGACCAGGATGGTCTCGATCT
>PVKV010029229.1:0-23926 GCA_004027835.1 Alouatta palliata | reverse complement strand
AAAAAAAAAAAAAAAAAAAAAAAAAAAACAGAATATTCCCCCAACCCCCTCCACTTGACCTATGGTAGGGATGGATGTGAGGAATCCACATCATTAGCAATGAAAAATGCCTGCCGCCCCATTGCTTGGTGCACAGTTGGCCCACGCTAGGTATCAAGCATCAGTATCAACAACAAAAGTGCCCGTGGAGGCTGGAACATGTAGGACCATCTGCTTTTAGCTGTCTCACCAGGCTCCAGATGTTTGAGGATGCCTCTCTTGGCCAAGCGGGTCTGCAGCGCAACGGGCAGCGGCATAGCTGGTAGCAGACAGACCTAAGAACAGGACAAATTGACAAGCAGCTCAGATAAGGATTCATATCTGGCCCGTAAACAAGCGCCTCCCCTCAACATGTACACATGACTCCCATCTATTCAACTGAAACAGTAGTTGGGTGGACAGAACATAAGCACTACAAGATGTAAGAGATAGGTGGCAATATCACCAAAACTCTCACCAACTCTGTCCCGAAACAGAGTGCTCTAGGACCCAGTTCCTCTCCCAGGCCCAGGCTCCGCCCACCGCCTAAGAAGGGCGGCTACCCCGCACCCCAGAAATGGGCTCATCCAGCGTCCCCCAAAGACCGCCGGGTGGGAGAAACCAAAGCGCTGGGATGGGGGAGCAGAGGGCAGCAATTCCTACAGCTCCAAAAGAATGCGCCCACCCCAACGTTACCAATACAGTCGTGCAAGTAGTGGAAGGCTGTCACACCGGCCGTCTCTCTCGTGTCGCTGCTACGACACCTGGGACCACACGACTCTCTTCCCAAAGCACACAAGGAGTTCTTCTCTCCCCGAGCTTGAAGGTAACTGGACTACGTTAAGGAGGCAGTGAGCAAATGGCGCAAACTCGATTGGCCAATGAGAGTGTGTTCTTGCTATGACGTGATGCGTAGCAACCCAATCGCTGTCCGGTAATAGGCGGAAAGCTCGGACGCCGGTGTGCGTCAACACTGGGGGCGTGGCCTGACTGCGCGGCCGGACGCCAGCGCCATGGAGGAGTACGCTCGGGAGCCTTGGTACGGCGATGGGCACTGGCATCGGGACTGTTGCTGCGACGCCAAGGCCAGCCGTGTGGGTCGGGCGGGGGAGGCGTCGGCCGCACAGAACCATGTATCAGACTCGGGGTACTCTTAATGTATCTCCCATTCCCCCAACTTGGTTCCTGTCACTCGGGCTCCGTTATGAGGGGCTACAGCCGTCTCCCCCACGCCACGTTTTTCTGACTTCGTAATCTCCTAGTACCTGTTAACGAAAAAAGACACGTTGGTCGAATCCATCCCGGCTGGGGGTGGTACTGGGTTGAACGGAAATCCCCAGAGTTGCCGCGGGTGGTTTTTCCCAGGTCGCCTTTGTCAGTGGGGGCGGTTCACGGATGAGCCTATTGAAGGCCAGAGGGGGCGGTGGATCCTCCCCGCGTTCGCTCTTGGTTTTTCCCAGTTGTACGGGATTGAAAAGGGGCGGGGCTTGATTGGACGGTCTCACCGTCGGAGAAGGGGTGTGAGGCGGTCCTGCTTTGCTGACGATCTGTCTTGGTTAGTTAACACGCCTATTTCGCTTATTGAAATGTCAGCTCTTCGCGTGTGCCAATTCATTTAATCTTTGAGTACAGTAAAGCAGTTAGCTGATTCCTTGGTTGGTAGACAGGGCGAAGACTAATATTTCTCCCCCTTTGCCCTATTTCTCTCTTTAATGCAGGGGGAACTGACGGGACTAGCTCCTTATTATCTGAAGCGTTTGTTCCTACTTAGGCACTTCCCATTCTGGTGACTTGGTTTCTCCCAGTTAGAAAAGAATCCGTGTGACAGGGCCTAGGGGAGGGCTCACATTAACCTCGTCCTTCCCTTCCTGCTTGCAGCCCATGGCGAATTGTGGATGATTGCGGAGGAGCCTTCACTATGGGTGTCATCGGTGGTGGAGTCTTCCAGGCCATCAAGGGTTTCCGCAATGCCCCTGTTGTGAGTCCAGGCCTTCCCTGCGTTGGTGTGGGGTCACCTGTCTTGCCCACAAGGGATGTTGCTCTGAAAACTGCTTGGAGCTGTCAGTCACGTGTACTTTTTCATTCTGGTGCCCACTCACCTACTATGTGCCAAGCCTGTCTCCTGTATCTGGGATTTTGTAGCGATTGCAAACATGACCTCTGTCCTCCACCCTCCACCCCATCCAACTGAAGCTCCTCTGTGGAAATGCTGTGTTGTTCAAAGAGTCATTACCAAATCTTAAATGTGTATGCAAAGCTAAACAGATTTTTTTTTGGAACAGAGTCTCGCTATAACTCAATCAAGACAGTTAAAGGTGAGCAAAAAAAAAAAAAAAAAAAAAGAAAAGAAAGGAGAAGGAGTCTCGCTGTGTCACCTAGGCTAGAGTGCAGAGGCACGATCTTGGCTCACTGCAGCCTCCACCTCCCAGGTTCAAGTGATTCTCCCGTTTCAGCCTCCCGAGTAGCTGGGACTACAGACATGTGCCACCACACCTGGTGAATTTTTGTATGTTTAGTAGAGACGGGGTTTCACTATGTTGTCCACGCTGGTCTCGAACTCCAGACCTCAGGTGATCCACCTGCCTTGGCCTCCCCAAGTGCTGGGATTACAGATGTGAGCCACTGCACCCAGCCAAGTTTTTTTTTTTTTTTTTTTGAGACGAAGTCTTGTTCTGTTGCCCGGGCTGGAGTGCAGTGGCACAGTCTTGGCTCACAATTCTCCTGCCTCAGCCTCCTGAGTAGCTGGGATTACAGGCACCTGCCACCATGCCTGTCTAATTTTTGTGTTTTTAGTAGAGACACGGTTTTACCATGTGGATCAGGCTGGTCTTGAACTCCTGACCTCGTGATCCGCCTGCCTGGTGGGCCTCCCAGAGTGCTGGGATTACAGGCATGAACCACTGCACCAGGACCAGACACATTTTGCCTAGAGGCCGATTCTGGCTCAGAAACCTGGATAGAGGAAAATGAGTTGAATTGCCAGAGGGAAGACAGCCTTAAAGTTGAGAGAATTCTTTTAACATAATTCTTTTTCTCTGACCACGTCCCTTCCCAGAAGATCGCAAATGCTGTGGCTTTAATGCCATCTATTTGCCAAGGTCTCTGCAATTTACATATGTAGCCCCATCCCTCCCCTAGATTCCTGGAACTGTCCTCCCTGGATCTTTGGCCAAGTTTCTCATCATCAAGGTCTCAGCACGAATTCCCCCTCCTTCAAGAGGCCTTTCCTGACCTCTCAGCCCCAATCATATTTCTTCATGGTGTTTCTGCTAGAGTGCAGATTGCTGTCTGAAGCTCCCTTGTTTACCTACCTTGCTCAGGATCTGTGTCTCCCACTGTTAATGTGAGCTCTGAGAGGGCAGGGAGCAGATCTACCTTGTTCATGGCTGTATCCCTGTATATGGCATGGTGCCTGGCACATATTTCTTTTTTTTTTTTTTAGAGACGGGGTTTCACCATGTTGGCCAGGATGGTCTCAATCTCCTGACCTCGTGATCCGCCCGCCTCAGCCTCCCAAAGTGCTGGGATTACAGGCGTGAGCCACCGCGCCTGGCCGGTATTTGTTAATCATTTACTGAATGAATGAATGAACAAATATGTGAATGAATTAGCACTTGTCAACTCAGCTCTGAGAACATCCATTTTGGGGCGCCCTCCACATCCCTAGTTCTTGGCCACTTCTCCACATCTCTACCGCTGATACCTCTAATAGATCTCCCATCTTCTTCCCTCTCTTAAAAGCTGGAAACGCATCTGCCAGTGGCTTCAGCCCTTCCCTGATTCGCTTTCTTCCTTTCCCCAGGGAATTCGGCACCGGTTGAGAGGTAGTGCCAATGCTGTGAGGATCCGAGCCCCCCAGATTGGAGGTGAGGGGCTTGGGGATATAGATGTAGGAGATGTCTTGGCAAAGATGGGAGTGGTTGATCCTTCAGGTCGAGGTTGCAAGTTGGGGGTTCAGATTCCAGCCCCTGCCGGAGACTTTCCAGGGGTGTGATGTTTTCCAGCAATTGAACATGGAGGGGAAGAAAGTGGGTTCTGGAGTTTAAATTTAGGTCCTGACTCTTCCCTGCCATGTGACCTTGGGCTAGTGGCTTAACCTTTCTGAACCTCACCTGTCCCATGGGGGTGGTGATAACAGTAACCACCTTATCAGTAGTTTTGTAGTTAATGTAATTTACATACTACTAAGTGCTTGTTGCTATGCTAAACACTTTAATAACATTAACTAATTTAAAATTGCAGAAGTCAAATAACACAGTACCTCGAACAGGTCCTGGCACACAGTAAGCCCTCAGTAAACATTTTAACTATCATATTAACTGGCTTTTCTAACCTATTTTCTTCTCACTGAAACCCAAATCAGAATTCCAACTCTGTGTGGTGATTATGAAGCTCAAAGTTGCTCTGTTAAAGGCTATATGAAGATAAATCTGCTTGTAAACATTTGTCAGCTCCCCATAAAGGTGAAGGGAATGTTGATGGTGATTATAGACGACTTGAAGTGGGAGCTACCACAGGATGGGGACAGGAAATACTCTCTGGGGATTTGCTATCTGCCTTTGTGTCTGGGTTTTTTTTCCCCCTGTTCTTGGCCAAAGCATTCAGGCCTTGGAAGCCCCCTGAGATGTGAATTCTTGGGATTTCCCAGGAACTAATTAGGCCTCGGTCCCACTACAGGTAGCTTTGCAGTGTGGGGGGGCCTGTTCTCCACCATCGACTGTGGCCTGGTGCGGCTTCGGGGCAAGGAAGATCCCTGGAACTCTATCACCAGTGGAGCATTGACCGGGGCTGTGCTGGCTGCCCGAAGTGAGTGCCCCCTGGCCCTGGCCCTGACCCCAGCCTCTTCCACCCTGTTCTGCCTGCCCTCACCTCTGTTTCTCTGCCCCCAACTCCCCCAGGTGGTCCATTGGCCATGATGGGCTCAGCGATGATGGGGGGCATCCTGTTGGCCCTCATTGAGGGTGTTGGCATCCTCCTCACTCGCTACACGGCCCAGCAGTTCCGAAATGGTGAGTACCTGGTAGATGGTGGTGAGGGGAGCAGGAAATGCTCCACCTGGCCTCTTCCACTCATCCTTACCGGATTCTCCCCTCTCCAGCACCCCCATTCCTGGAGGACCCCAGCCAGCTGTCCCCTAAGGACGGCACCCCAGCCCCAGGCTATCCCAGCTATCAGCAGTACCACTGAGGAAGCCACTGCCACTGTGGGAGCTGCTTCTCGGTTCCCTCCCCGATGATCTACCTCGAAGGGAGGGCTGGCTCCCAGTTAACCCTGGGACCCTCTAGAGAGGGCTTCTACTCTGCTCCCTAGTCCCAGGGTGGGGGTGGGGCACCCCAGCTGCCCTGACAGATGGGTCCCCTTTTTCTCAGGGCACCCCAGCCCCACACTCACATGTACCAAGTTCTCACCCCAGCTCCTTTGTGTGGCACCCTGATAAGTATTTAAAGCCCGTTTTGAAAAATAAAAATAAAGCCCGTTTTGAAATGCCTATGTGTGGACTCCTTGAGCTGCCTATGGGGCCCCTCCTTAGGACAAGGAGCAGAGCTTGCTTAAGGGACTCAGAAGCCCCAGACTTGGAGACCCACAGCAAGTGGGCTCTAGTAAATGTCTATGGGATGAATGAGCAGGAAGGGAGATTGAAGATGTGAATTAGGGACATGAATAAGGTTGTCTGGGGCCAGGTGATGGGTCTTAGCTGTCAGAGGAACAAGCCTGGGAAAGAAGGGAGTGAACACCAGGATTGCTGGGGGTGGGGGTGGTTCTGGATGTTGCACCCCTGACCCCGTCCCTGCACACACACCCCAGTACCCCTGACTCCTGCTCCACAAGCCCCCGTCCCTGAGGCTGGGAAATGTGGCCTCACAGGAGTCCTTTCTTTCTGGACACACAGCACAGCATTTGTAAAGGTGATTCCCCTCCCTCCGTGTGGCCTCGGTGGATCTGGGATGGAAGGAAGGGCCAGGAGACCAGCTCCCTCAAGGTGGCCTGGTCTTTGTTTTGTTGTTGTTTTGAGATGTTTCTCTGTTGCCCAGGATGGAGTAGCAGTGGCATGATCTTGGCTCACTGCAACTTCCACCTCCTGGGTTCAAGTGATTCTCCTGTCTCAGCATCCCAAGTAGCTGGGATTACAGGCATACACCACCAAGCCCAGCTAAGTTTTTGTATTTTTAGTAGAGATGGGGTTTCACCATGTAGGCCAGGCTGGTCTCGAACTCCTGACCTCAGGTGATCTGCTCGCTTCAGCCTCCCAAAGTGTTGGGATTACAGGCGTGAGGGGGGGCGAGGAAACCAGCTTGGCCAGGTCAAGTGTTTTTAAAGGGTAACCACAAAATAACCAGAAATGAGTTTTCATTTTGGGGTGAGGGAGCTAGGACATTTTTCTGAGTGGACATGGGCTCCCCCCGCCAAAGCTGTGACTTCTGCACAAACCTCTACATGGGTGGGGCAAACATTGCCTTCACTGGGATGCAGATGCCACGGGGAGGCGCAAAAGCTTCCTGAGGAGTCACCGGTTTCCTCTGCACAAACCGCTGTAGTTGGGAATGACCTCAAGAGACATGAAAACCGTCCCTTTCTTGCAAGTCATTGCAAGGCGGTGGAAACACCCTTTCTTCATTACAAAACCGGTCCGTGGGGATGCAGAGTCTTCAGCTGAGACACCTGTTTGAGCGACTCGGTGCCGGGCAGTGCGCAGCCCCGCAGCACTGCGGCGGCAGCACCAGGCATGCATCTTTGAGACCGAAGCGCCTGTCAGACCCAGGGTGTTCCTTGTGTCTCAGGGTCAATACCTCCTTTAGTCCCGCCCCTTCTGGATCTTCGGGCTGGCCTTGTCCCCTGCAGGCCTCCACCTGCGTCGATCTAGCGTCGCCCCAGTAGCTCCTGGAGGCCCTTCCCTTCAGCGAGCTCTGGGGCCACTGGGGACTCCACGCGCCCGGGGTCTCCGGCCCTGCCCCTCGGCCCGGTCCTGGTCCTATCGCTCAGCACCGCCCCCTGAGGCCGCGGCGGGCTCCACCTCCTTCCTACACCCACGCGGGCGAGGCCCCGACCCTGCAGTCTCCCCAGGGTCCCTCCAAGGCTGCGCCCCTCCATGATCCCCAAGACCCGCAGGCTCCCGCCCTCGACAGCCGCTGGACCCATCTCCTCCCACTGCCATGCCCCGCCCCTCTCCCGCGCGTGGGGCCAGTTGCGCTGTCTCCAGGGCTGGGGCGTCCAGACCCACCCGCGGGGCCTAGGAGTGGTCCTTCTGCGCGCCCTTGGCCCGGGATAGCTTGACAGCTCGCGGCGAGGTTCGGGGCCTTGCGTGAGAGTCGTAGGACGGCTGGGGAGGGTGCCGGTGGAGGCAGGACTCCGTGGAGGCCTGGCGTCAACGGCAGTCACCCGGCCTCACCGGCCTCGAGCTGGAGCTAGGTCGCCCTGAGTCGTCCTGGGCTCGAGAGCTGGGGCGCGGCTGGGGCGAGCCCTGAGGCCGCGCCCTCTGAGCGATCTAGGTCCTGGGGCTGCAGCTTCTGTACCTAAAAGAAGGGAATTCAGCGTGAGACCCTCGTTGTTTCCACGAGAAGAGACTGCAGAGACCAAGGGAAGGCGGGAGATGGAAAGATTAAGAGAGAAATAGAAACTGACATGCATGTAGGGAGGTAGAGACAGACAAGTGGAAAGAGATGGAGGCAGACAGAGACATGCAAGAGGTCAATGAGACAGACACAAAGAGGAGGGGAGAGACACTAAGAAATAGAAGAAGCTGCATGAGGGTCAGAAACGCAGGCAGGTAGAGGGGAATACCACGTCAGAGGTAGGCAAACGCGGGAGACAAAGCAAGGAGCCGGTAGAGCTGTGAGTTGGTTTCAGGCCAGGCCTCTTCCGGCTGCTGCCCACCTACACCCTAGCTGCGGGGGCCTCAGGGAGGCCGACAGTTGCCTCACCTGCATCCTCTTTGTGTCTCTCTCTGGCACTCTCCCAGTCTCGTCTCTAATTTAATCCCATCTGCTTCCAGCAAGGACTTCAGCGGCTCTGTCTCACGTTCCTCCTCCTGTTTCTTCCCGCGTCCTCCCTGCCTTAGCCCTTAGTCTCTACTTCTATCTGTCTTGATCTCTCACCTTCGCTCCCCAGTTTTTCTGCTTTGGTCTCCCTGGCTGGTGCTTTCACAGTGTGACCCCGGTGGCCCTTGAGTTTGCCACCCACCTGTCTGCACAGGGAGAAGGGAAATAGTCGGTGGGCTAGGGGGGTTAAGGAGGTGGGTGGGATCAGGGAAGAGCAAGGGGGTCCAGCCCTGACAGGTGTGGGATCACTTTACTCACTTCCTCAGGGAGGGACCCTGACAGATCAGGGAGAAAGAGACAGACATGGGGGAATCAGAGGGACAGAAAGAAGAATAAGGAGAAACACACAGATAGAAAGAGAAGCCAGAGTTTACTGAGAGATCAAAGGAAAGACAGAGATGCAGAGAAAGACACCAAGAGGCTGGGCACGGTGGCTACGCCGGTAATCCTAACATTTTGGGAGGCTGAGGCAGGTGGATCACCAGAGGTCAGGAATTCCAGACCAGCCTGACCAACAAGGTGAAACCCCGTCTCTACTAAAAATACAAAAATTAGCCGGGCATGGTTGCAGGCGTCTGTAGTCCCAGCTACTAGGGAGGCTGAGACAGGAGAATTGCTTGAACCCGGGAGGTAGAGGTTGCAGTGAGCCGAGATTGCGTCACTGCACTCCAGGCTGAGAGCCAGAGGGAGACTCCATCAAAAAAAAAAAAAAAAAAAAAAAGTGAGAAAGAGAAAGACACACTGAGAAAGACACAGATAACAGGGAAAAAAGAAAAACAGGAACAGAGAGAGAACAAGATTGAGATGGTGAGATGGATACAGAGGAGCAACAGATGGAGTCAACGCAGAGGGAGGAAGAGCAAGAGGGAGACGGAAGAGAGGTGCACGCACTTCACCTTGAGTCTGGGGCTACTGGTCTCAGTGTTCCTATTTCCAATGTTCTCTTAGCGGCAGCTGGAGAACAGGGCCTGACAGGCAGGGCAGCTCTGACACCCCCCACCCTAACCTAGGGGCAGACCTTTAGAGATCGATGCTCTGATGTTAAAAAATAGGAACCATCCCAACTGGCCTATTTAGGACCATGTCTGAGGTGACACAAAACTGCCTTTTGTTGTCCTCGTTTGCACTTGAGAAAACGGAAACACAAAAAGGCGAAGCAACTTCCTGTGATTACACTGCCTCAGAGGGGCAAGGCTGGGACTGAAATCCACGGCCCGCATGGTGGCTCACGCCTGTAATCCCAGCACTTTGGGAGGCCAAGACCTGAGGATCGCTTGAGGCTAATAGTTCAAAATCCTTATTTACAGCACTTAGAGTTTCAGAGATGTAATTTACAACATAATTTCTGGGACAACATATTCTCAATTATAATTACAGGTGTCATTTGAAGATTTTATAAGCCTTCTTTGCTAAAGTAATAATTTCAAGGAGAAACATTTATCTTTTTGGACAGGTTCTCTCTCTGTCACCCAGGCCGGAATGCAGTTGTGCAATCTCTGCTCACTGCAAAGTCTGCCTCCTGGGTACAAGTGATTCTTGTGCCTCAGCCGCATGCGTAGCTGAGATTACAGGCACATCCCATCACACCCAGCTAATTTTTGTATTTTTGGTAGAGACGGGTTTCACCATGTTGGCCAGGCTGGTCTCGAACTCATGACCTCAAGTGATCTGCCCACCTTGGCCTCCCAAAGTGCTGGGATTACAGGTATGAGCCATCACGCCTGGCCTATTATTATTATTATTATTATTTTTTTTTCAAGATGGAGTCTCACTCTGTCGGCCCAGGCTGGAGTGCAGTGGTGCAATCTCAGCCCACTGCAACCTCTGCCTCCTGAGTCAAGCAATTCTTCTGCCTTAGTCTCCTGAGTAGCTGGAATTATAGGCACATACCACCATGCCTAGCTAATTTTTGTATTTTTTTAGTAGAGATAGGGTTTCACCATGTTGGCCAGGCTGGTCTCGAACTCCTGACCTCAGGTGATCCACCTGCCTTGACCTTCCAAAGTGCTGAGATTACAGGTGTGAGCCACTGTACCAGGCCACAGCCTATTGTTTTTAATAGACACGTAATAATTGTAAGTATTTATGGGGTACAGTGTGAATTTTTTCTTTTCGAGGCAGGATCTCACTCTGTCGCCTGGGCTGGAGTGCAGTGGCACCATCATAGCTGACTGTACCCTCGACTTCCTGGGTTCAAGCTATCCTCCTGCCTCAGCCTCCCAAGTAGCTGATACTACAGACGTGCACCACCATGCCTGCGTGATTTTTTAGTTTTTATTTTTTTATTTTAATTTTTATTTTTTTGAGACAGAGTCTCGCTCTGTCGCCCAGGCTGGAGTGCAGTGGCACAATCTTGGCTGACTGCTACCTCTGCCCCCTGGATTCAAGCGATTTTCCCTGCCGCAGTCTCCCAAGGAGCTGGGATTACAGGCACCCGCCACCACGCCTGGCTAATTTTTGTGATTTTAATAGAGAGGAGGTTCCGCCATGTTGGCCAGGGTGGTCTTGAACTCCTGACCTCAGATGATCTGCCCGTCTCGGCCTCCCAAAGTTCTGGGATTACAGAGGTGAGCCACCATGCCCGGCCTAGTTTATATTAAAGACAAGATCTCACCATGTTGCACAGGCTGCTCTTGAATTCCTGGGCTCAAGTGATTCTCCCAAAGTGCTGGGATTATAGGCGGGAGCAGCTGCGCCTGGCCGATAGCTGTACTTTAGTATTCGTTAACCAACCTTTTGCTCTCCCTACCATGGACAGGCTTGACTTAATGAAGATGGTGTTGGCAATGATCCTGGGCATTTCACAGGGTTCCGTAGTTGTACAGGGACTCAAGACAGACATTCTTGTTAAAGTTTCTCAATTAAACACCTCACCAAATCAGATGGTGTAAACTAACTTTATGATGGAGATTGGACTCTCTCCTCTCACTGCCAAAAGGAACCTGAGATTCCTTTAGTTAATTATAAAGACAATCATTATTAAGGCTAGTGTCTGGATCTGAAATTTAATTAGGTGAACATTAAAAAGAAAATACATGGCCAGTCGCGGTGGCTCACGCCTGTAATCCTAGCACTTTGGGAGGCCGAGGTGGGTAGATTACCTGAGGTCAGGAGTTCAAGACCAGCCAGGCCATCATGGTGAAACCCCGTCTTAAAAAAAAAAAGAAAAAAAAAAACATTTAGGCCTATGGAGCTAACCTTTTATTGCAAAATACAAAGGTTAATGGCAAAGAGGATTTAAAAAAAAATTTCAGTGAAATACTGAGCATGTTATGTTTTCCTTCTACAAAATCAAAAGATTCCTTTAGGATCTGCCCCAAACTTAGCCCCATTTCAGTTCACACAGTTTCTTTCGTTCTTTTTGAGGCAGTCTCATTCTGTCACCCAGGCTGAAGTGTAGTGGTGCCATCTTGGCTCATTACAGCCTCAACTTCCTGGGCTCAAGTGATTTTCCTGCCTCAGCCTCCCGAGTAGCTGGGACTACAGGCATGCGCCACCACATCCAGCTAATTTTTGTATTTTTTTTGTAGAGATAGGGGTTTGCCATGTTGGCCAGGCTGGTCTTGAACTCTGTGGCTCAAATGATCCGCCTGCCTCGGCCTCCCAAAGTGCTGGGATTACAGGAGTGAGCCACTTTGCCCTGCCAACACAGGCATCTTCTGAGATGTGCCAGGTGCTGTGTAGGTCTTTGGATGTTGACCCATGTATGATGCTCCTGCTTTATCCCTCAAACTGACTATTGGGTACTTCCAGGTCTAACTCTCAGTTAAATCTGTATCCCCTAGAGCCATAGGAATTATATGCTTGCTCCTCCTAGGCATAACACGAGCTCAGTGGTTTTGTGGGGCTCATCTGCCTAGACCAGCACACACATATGTCTACCCAAAAAGACATAGCTTCAAACACGTATGGTTGACAAAGGATGAATAGCCACAATACAAGGGGACTTCAAAAAGTGTGGAAAAATGAGATGACAATTGCCCTTGTTTGATGAGAGGAGTGGGCAGGAGCATTGTTGTGGTGGAGGAAGACTCCCTGGTGAAGCTTTCCCAGGTGTTTTTCTGCTAAAGCTTTGGTTTTCTCAAAACACTCATAATACACACACACACACACACACACACACACACACACACACACACACATATATATATATATATATATATATATATATATATATATATATATAGACATGGAGTTTTGCTTTTGTCACCCAGGCTGGAGTGCAGTGGCACGATCTCAGCTCACTGCAACCTCTGCCTCCTGGATTTAAGCGATTCTCGTTCCTCAGCCTCCTGAGTAGCTAGGATTAGAGACACCCGCCACCATGCCCGGCTAATTTTTGTATTTTTAGTAGAGACGGGGTTTCACCATGTTGGTCAGGCTGGTCTCGAACCCCTGACCTCAAGTGATCCGCCAGCCTCTGTCTCCCAAAATGCTGGGATTACAGGTGTGAGCCACCTCGCCCGGCCAGAATACATAATTGATTAATCCCCTACCTGCTCCTTTCCTCTTGCAACCTGTGAATGACCACACCCTCCCTCTTTCCCCTCCAGCCCGATTTTCCCCTTTAAATATTGAAGCCCTCAAAATCATGTTTGGAGAAAGGCACAGGCACAGATGTGTCTCCAGGGCATTGTCCTTAACCTTGGCAAAGTAAATTTTGTTTTTTTGAGACAGAGTCTCACTCTGTCAACCAGGCTGGAGTGCAGTGGTGAGATCTTGGCTCACTGCAACCTTGGCCTCCCGAATATAGGCGATCCTCATGCCTCAGCTTTTCAAGTAGCTGGGATTACAGGCATGTGCCACCACGCCCGGCTAATTTTTGTATCTTTAGTAGAGCAGCTACTCAGGAGGCTGAGGCAGGAGAATCGCTTGAACCCGGGAGGCAGAGGTTGCAGTGAGCCGAGATCGTGCCATTGTACTCCAGCCTGGGGAACTGAGCGGGACTCTGTCTCAAAAAAACAAAAAAACAAAAACAAAAACCCACAATGAGATATCACCTCACACCAGTCAGAATGGCTATTACCAAAAAGACGAAGAGACTGGGCAAGGTGGCTCACGCCTGTAATCCCAGCACTTTGGGAGGCCAAGGCAGGCAGATCACTTGAGGTCAGGAGTTTGAGAGCAGCCTGGCCAACATGGCAAAATCCCGTCTCAACTAAAAATACAAAAAATTAGCCAGGCATGGTGGCATGCACCTGTAGTCCCAGCTACTTGGGAGGCTGAGGCAGGAGAATCGCTTGAACCCAGGAAGCGGAGGCTGCAGTGAGCCAAAATCTCGCCACTATGCTCCAGCCTGGGGGACAGAGCAAGACCCTGTCTCAAAGATAAAATAAAATAAAGAAAATAAAAGAAAAAGACAAAGTTGGACACAGCAGTGGATGCCTTTAGTATCAGCTACTAGGGAGGCTCAGGTGGAGGATCACTTGAGCCCAAGAGTTTTAGGCCAGCCTGGGCAACATAGTGAGACACCTATCTCTAAAATAAAAATAAAATACAATTTTTAAAAAGATGAAAGATAACAAATGTTGGTGAGAATATGGAGAACAGGGAATGCTTACACACTGTTGGGGAGAATGTAAACTAGTACAACCATTATGGAGAACTGTATGAAGTTTCTTTTAAAATTAAAAATGGGCCACGTGTGGTGGCTCACGCCTGTAATCCCAGCACTTTGGGAGGCCAAGGAGGGAGGATTACTTGAGGTCAGGAGTTTAAGACCAGCCTGGCCAACATGGTGAAACCCTGTCTCTACTAAAAATACAAAAATTAGCCAGGCGTGGTGGCAGGCGCCTGTAATCCCAGCTACTCAGGAGGCTGAGGCAGGAGAATCTGCCGGGCATGGTGGCTCACATCGGTAATCCCAGCAGTTTGGGAGGGTGAGGCAGGCGGATCACAAGGTCAGGAATTCAAGACTAGCCTGGCCAACATAGTGAAACCCTGTCTCTACTAAAAATACAAAAAATTAGCTGTGCGTGACGGCAGGCGCCTATAATCCCAGCTATTCGGGAGGTTGAGGTAGGAGAATCGCTTGAACCTGGGAGGTGGAGGTTGCAGTGAACAGAGATTGTACCACTGCACTCCAGCGTGGGTGACAGTGTGAGACTTCATCTCAAAAAAAAAAAAAAAAAAAAATCCACCAAAAAGATATAGCAGTCCTAAATGTGCATGCCCTAAACAAGATCATTTCAAATTACATGAAGAAAAAATGAACAGGCTGAAAGGAGAGGTGGACAAACTCACAATTATAATTGAGGATATCAACTCCCACTCCACCAACAAGTGGAATTACTAGAGAGAAATTCAAGCAATGATAAAGAAGAACTAAAGAACGCTATCAACCAACAGTATCAAGCCCATGGTCGGCAGCTTACACTTGTAATGCCAGTATTTTAAGAGGCCAAGGCAGGTGGATCATTTGAGGTCAGGAGTTCCAGATCAGCCTGGCCAACATAGCGAAACCCTGTCTCTACTAAAAATACAAAAATTAGCCGGGTGTGGTGACACACGCCTGTAGTCCCAGCTACTTGGGAGACTGAGGCAGGAGAATCACTTGAAACCAGGAGGTAGAGGTTGCAGTGAGCGAAGATCATACCACTGCACTCCAGTCTGGTGGCAGAGCAAGACTCCGTCTCAAAAAAAACCCAAAAACCAGTATCGAAATGCCATTTATAGAATTTCGACCCAACAACAGAATACACGTTGTTTTTGAGTGCCTGTGGAACATTCACCAAGATAGAACATTACCTGGGCCATAAAACAAACCTCAACAAATTTAGAAAAACTGAAATTAGAGAGAGTATGTCCTCTGATTATATGGAATCAAATTAGAAAGCATAACAGAAAGACAACAAGAAAATCTCTAAACACTTATTTAAAAACATGCTTCTCAATAACCCATGGGTCACAAAGGGAGTCAAAAGGAATTTTTATAAAGACATAGAACTGGAAAAAATGAAAATACACCTGTCAAAATGTTTGCAATGCATGAGTTTAGCACTGAGAGGGAAATTTATAGAACTAGGTACTTACGTTAGAAAAGAGGAAAGGTCTCAAATCAATAATCTGTGTTCCTACTTCAAGAAACTAGAAAAAGAAGAGCAAACTAGGAAGCAGAGGCAGGAAATAATAAACATAATAACAGAAATCAATACAATTGAAAACAGAGGCCGGGTGCAGTGGCTCATGCCTGTAAACCCAGCACTTTGGGAGGCCGAGGCAGGCGGATCACAAGGTCAAGGCATCGAGACCATCCTGGTCAACATGGTGAAACCCTGTCTCTATTAAAAGTACAAAAATATTAGCTGGGCATGGTGGTGCGCACCTGTAGTCCCAGCTACTCAGGAGGCTGAGGCAGGAGAATTGCTTGAACCCGGGAGGTGGAGGTTGCAGTGAGCCGAGGTCGTGCACCTGCACTGCAGCCTGGTGCCTGGTGACGGAGTGAGACTCTGTCTCAAAATAAATAAATAAAACAGAAAACCAGCAGAGAAAAAAAATCAATGAAACAAAAACTTGGATCTTTGTAAAGATCAATACAATTGAAAAACTTGTAGCAAGGCTGGCAAAGATAAAAAGAGAGAAGGTACAAATCACCAATATTAGGAATGAAAGAGGGGATGTCACTACACATTTTGCAGTCACTGAAAGGATACTAGAGTTCTAGGAGGAACTCTATGCTCATAAATTCAACAACTTAGAAGAAATGGACCAATTACTCCAAAACCACAAACAACCAAACTGAAGCAATATAAAATAGGTGATCTGAATAGTTCTACAACCATTAAAAATTTAAATTTATTATGTAGCCCTCAAAAAAAGATATCTTGAGGCCCAGATGTTTTCACTAGAGAATTCTACCTAACACTTAAAGAGAAATTAGTACAAATTTTGTAGAATCTCTTCCAGATAATAGAAGCAAAGGGAATGCCTCCCATTTCACTGTATGAGACCAGGTTACCTTGCTACCAAAAGCAGAGAAAAAAGCATACATACAAAAGGAAAACTACAAACTGATATTTCTTGTGAATTTAGGCACAAAAATCCTCAGCAAAATATTAGGAAATCAAATCCAGCAATGTTTTAAAGGAATTATACACCATGACCAAGTAGGATTTGTTCCAGGTATGAGAGGCTGGTTCAGTTTTTGATACTCATAAATGTCATCCACCACAACAGGGTAAAGAAAAAAAATCATAAGATCAATTGATGTGAAAACAAAAACATCTCAGTAGTTTTTTTTTTTTTTTTTTTGAGACAGAGTTCCGCTCTGAGGCCCAGGCTGGACTGCAGTGGCGTGATCTGGGCTCGCTGCAACTTCTGCTTCCTGGGTTCAAGCGATTCTCCTGCCTCAGCCTCCCAAGTAGCTGGGATTACAGGCGCCTGCCACCACACTCGGCTAATTTTTATAGAGATGGGGTTTCACCATGTTGGTCAGGCTGGTCTCGAACTCCTGACTTCAAGTGATCCACCTGCCTTGACCTCCCAAAGTGCTAGGATTATAGGCATGAGCCACTGCGCCTGGCTCACCCCAGTATTTGATAAACACCAATACCTAGACTTCTGGTTCAGTTCCCAGATGGATCTGCTTATTCTTGTGATCCAATAATAAGATGCAGACAGACAGACTAGAAAAGAAGAGAGTTTTTTTCTGCAACCGGCTACAAGGAGAAGGTCGGAGTAACTCACCAGACCCACTCAAAGTCAGATGTTTTGTTAGCGTATGTATACAATTCAAACTCTATGCCTATGTGCAGGAGTGTTTCTTAATTAATTTAGTGTTTTTTTTTTTTTTTTTTGGAAACAGGGTCTTGCTCTGTTGCCTAGGCTAGAGGGAAGTGGTTCAATCTTAGCTCACTACAGTCTAGACCACCCCGGCTCAAGCAGTCCTCCTACCTCAGCCTCCTGAGTAGCTGGGACTACAGGCCGGTGCCACCACGCCCAGCTGATTTTTAAATTTTTTGTAGAGATGCGGTATCCCAATGTTGCCCAGGGTGGTCTCGAACTCCTGGGCTCAAGTGATCCACCCACCTCGACCTCCCAAGGTGTTGGGATTATAGCTGTGAGCCACTGCACCTGCCATGTAATCCTCTTAACTAGGGGTCTGCAGGTAGGAAAGTTTTTTTTTAGAGATGGAGTATCCTTCTGTCGCCCAG
Source organism: Alouatta palliata (assembly GCA_004027835.1). Taxonomy (NCBI): domain Eukaryota; kingdom Metazoa; phylum Chordata; class Mammalia; order Primates; family Atelidae; genus Alouatta; species Alouatta palliata. The sequence goes on along the minus strand of PVKV010029229.1, from coordinate 6,720 downwards.
ACTGGAGTGCAGTGGCGCGATCTCAACTCACTGCAACCTCCACCTCCTGGGTTCAAGTGATTCTCCTGCCTCAGCCTCTGGAGCAGTTGGGACTACAGACGTGTGACACCACACCCGCCTAATTTTTGTATTTTTAGTAGAGACGGGTTTCACCATGTTTCAGGCTGATCTTGAACTCCTGACCTCATGATCTGCCCACCCTGGCCTGCTCTCTGCTTCTAAGATGGTGCCTTGAATGCTGCATCCTCTGGAGTGGGGGAACGCTGTGTCCTCACACAGCAAAAAAGGGAAAAGGGCAAAAAGGGAGGGATTCTTTCCATCAAGCCCTTTTCTAACAGCATTAATCTGTTCATAAGGGCAGAGTCCTCATGACCTGAACACCTCCCAAAAGACCCCACCTCTCAACACTGCTGCATTGGGATCAAGTTTAGACATGAATATTTGGACGGGACACAAACATTCAAGTCATAACGGTGATACGCTAAAAAATTATGTGAATAAGTCAAAATGGAATTTTTTAAAAAAGATCATGTACCCCAAGGAAGGCAAAGTGAGAGAAACAAAGGAATGAGAATCCGAGAGAACAAACAGAAAAAAAACCCAATAAAATATACAAATTTAAACCCCAGTGAGGGCCAGGCAGGGTGGCTCACACCTATGAGCCCAGCACTTTGGGAGGCTGAGGTGGGCGGATCATGAGGTCAGGAGTTCGAGACCAGCCTGGCCAACATGATGAAACCCCGTGTCTACTAAAAATACAAAAAAAATAGCTGGGTGTGGCGGCGTGAGCCTGTAATCCCAGCTACTCGGGAGGCTGAGGCGGCAGAATTGCTTGAATCCAGGAGGCAGAGGTTGCAGCGAGTCAAGATCGTGCCACTGCACTTCAGCTCTGGGCAACAGAGCAAGACTCTGTCTGTGGGTGGGGGTGGGGGGAAGAAAATAAAGGAAAAGGTATTACAGGGTTAGGGTTTGAGGGGCTTGGGGTTTGTGTGTGGTGATTTCAGAGAGGGTTAAAGAAACAGGACTTTTATCTGGATTGGCTGCTGTCAGAAAGTAGGAGTAATTCTAGGATGTAATATCTTGATTTATATCTACAAGGCAAAAGGAATTAAGTGGATGAAAGCTGTAACTAGTAAGGAAGCAGGAACCACTCACATCAGCCAGGATGGAGGGATGATTGGTCATTTTGTGGTTTCGACAACATCCATGTTTTTGTCTGTGTCTCAGACTTGATTCCAGACTGGTCTTGTTTTCGTCTTGATCTACCATGACCGCAGAGCAGCTTCGTCTGACGTTGATTTTTTGTGGAATTGTTCGTGATCAACAGGAGACACCGATGGTTAGGTGATGAACCAGGCCAGTTCTTGGATGTCAAGGACGGCATTTCTTTTTGTCAGTACCCCTTTTATCAAGGTCAGTATTGTACCACCCTGCAGAGGTGGGATGGATCCATGAATACACACACACAGCAAATTTGGTTCACATGTCAAGCCTGATGATGCCACATATACACCAAAGGTAGGAAAAGTTTATTACTCACACAACGAGGCTTTTGAGAGATAGTAGGGCTGGTTCCCAAGGTGGTCTGGAAATGATGTTTGTTTTGTTTTGTTTTGTTTTGTTTTGTTTTGTTTTGTTTTGTTTTGTTTTGAGATGGAGTGCAGTGATTCCATCACAGCTCACTGCAACCTCGACTTCCCGGGATCAAGCGATCCTCCTGCCTGAGCCTTTCAAGCAGCTAGGACTACTGGTGTGCACCACCACACCTGGCTAATTTTTGTATGTGTTTATAGAGATGGGATTTCACCATGTTGCCCAGGCTGGTCTCAAACTCCTAGCCTCATCCAATCTTCCCACCTTGGCCTCTCAAAGTGACAGGATTACAGATGTGAGCCACCATACCTGGCCCCTGGTGGCGTTTATATGTCTTCTTTGGACAAGTACTTTGTCCACTTTTTAATCAAATTATTTGTATTTTGGCCAGGTGTGGTGGCTCACACCTGTGACCCCAGCACTTTGGGAGGCTGAGGCAGGTGGATCACTTGAGGTGAGGAGTTTGAGACCAGCTTGGCCAACATGACGAAACCCAGTCTCCAGTAAAAATACAAAAAATTAGCTGGGTGTGCTGGCAGGTGCCTGTAATCCCAGTCACTTGGGAGGCTAAGGCAGGAGAATTGCTTGAACCCAGGAGACGGAGGTTGCAGTGAGTCGAGATCGTGCCACTGCACTCCAGCCTAGGCAACAAAGCAAGACTCCATCTCAAAAAAAAATTGTTTTTCTTGTTGTTATTTGCTATTGAGCTGTTGGAGTTTCTTCTGTACTTTGGATATCAACCCTTTAAGAGAGAAACGGTTTGCAAATCTTTTTTCCATTCTGTATGTTGACTTTTCACTCTATTGAGTGTTTTCCTTTGCTGTGCAGAAGATTTTGGTTTGACGTAGTCCCGCTTGTCTATTTTGCTTCTGTTGCCCATGCTTTTTGTATCTATATCCAATAAATCACTGCCGACACCAATGTCAAGAAGCTTTCCTCCTGCATTTTCTTCTAGGAGTTTTGCATTTTCAGGTTTAACATTTATGTCTTTAATCCATTTTGAGTTTATTTTTTTGAGACTGAGTCTCACTCTGTCACCCAGGCTGGAGTGCAGTGGCACAATCTCAGCTCACTGCAACCTCTGTCTCCCGGGTTCAAGTCATCCTCCTGCTTCAGCCTCCCGAGTACCTGGGACTACAGGGGTGCACCACCACACCCAGCTAATTTAGTAGAGATGGAGTTTCAGCATGTTGGCCATGCTGGTCTCAAACTCGTGACCTCAGGTAATCTGCCTGCCTCGGCCTCACGAAGTGCTGGGATTACAGGCGTGAGCCAGCACGCCTGGCCATTTTGAGTTGAGTTTTGTGTATGGTGAATTTTTTTGTGTATGGTGAATTTTATTCTTCTGCATGTGGATATCTGGTTTTTCCAACATCATTTGTTGAAGATATAACTTTTCCATTGTATATTCTTGACACTCTACTCAAAGATCAGTTGACCATATGTCTTAGTCTGTTTTGTGCTGCTGTAACAGAATACTGCAGACTGGGTAATTTTTTGTCTTTTTTGAGATGGTGTCTTGCTCTGTCGGCCAGGCTGGAATGCAGTGGCGTGATCCCAGTTCACTACAACCTCCACCCCCTGGGTTCAAGCAATTTTCTTGCCTCAGCCTCCAGAGTAGCTGAGATTACAGGCATGCGCCACCACACCTGGCTAATTTTTATATTTTAGTAGAGACGGGGTTTCACCATGTTAGCCAGGCTGGTCTCAAACTCCTGACCTCGTGACCCACCCATCTCAGCTTCCCAAAGTTCTGGGATTACAGGCATGAGCCACTGCATCTGGCCAGACTGGGTGATTTCTAAAGAACAGAAATTCATTGGCTCAAGGTTCCAGAGGCTGGAAAGTCCAAGATCAACAGAACAGCAATTAGGCAAGGCTTGCTGCATCATCCCATGGCAGAGGGGCAAAGCAAGGGTGAGAGAGAGAGAGACAGAGAGAGAGAACGGGGGTGATACAGTTTGGCTGTGTCCCCACTCAAATCTCATCTTGAATACCCACATGTTGTGGGAGGGACCTGGTGGGAGTTAATTGAATCATGAGGACAGGTGTTTCTCATGCTGTTCTCATGATAGTGAATAAGTCTCACAAGATCTAATGGTTTTATAAAGGGGAGTTTCCCTGCACAAGCTCTCCTCCCTTGGCTGCTGCCATGTGAGACGTGCCTTTCACCTCTGCCATGATTGTGAGGCCTCCCCAGCTACATGAAACTGTGAGTTCATTAAATCTCTTTCTTTTGTAAATTGCCCAGTCTCTGGTATGTCTTTATCAGCAGTGTGAAAATGGACTCATACAGTAAATTGATACCAGGAGTGGGTTGCTGCTATAAGGATACCCAAAAATGTGGAAGCAACTTTGGAACTGGGTAACAGGCAGAGGATGGAACAGTTTGGAGGGCTCTGAAGAAGCCAGGAAGATGTGGGAAAGCTTGGAACTTCCTAGACACTTGTGGAATGGCTTTGACCAAAACGCCGACAGTGATATGAGCAATAAGTTCCAGGCTGATGTGGTCTCAGATGGAGATGAGGAACTTGGGAACTGGAGCAAAGGTGGTTCTTGCTGTGCTTTAGCAGAGACTGGAGGCTTTTTACCCCTGCCCTAGAGATCTGTGGAACTTTGAACTTGAGAGAGATTATTTAGGAACAAATTAAGACTATGGGTCTATTGAGATGGAATGAATGTTTTTTTTTGTTTTGTTTTTTGAGACAGAGTCTCACTCTGTTGCCCAGGCTGGAGTGTAATGGTGCAATCTCGGCTCACTGCAATCTCTGCCTCCCAGGTTCGGGCGATTCTCCTGCCTCAGCCTCCCAAGCAGGGCAAACAACATTGTCTTAAATCTCCGCAATAATCTTTGACTCCATGCACCACCTTTGGGCACACTGGGGTAGGGATTGGGCCACCAAGGCTTCAGGTAGCCTTGCCCCACAGGCTCGCTGGGCTTAGCCCACACAGCAATCTCTCAGGGGTTGCAGGTGTCCAAGCTGGAGTTGCTCGCTGGTAGCTCTACAGTTCTGGGAGGCTGAGGGAGGCGGATGACGAGGTCGGGAGATGAAGACCGTCCTGGCTAACACAGTGAAACCCTGTTTCTACTAAAAATACAAAAAATTAGCTGGGCGTGTTGGCACATGCCTGTAGTCCCAGCTACTCAGGAGGCTGAGGCAGGAGAATCACTTGAACCCGGGAGGTGGAGGTTGCAGTGAGCTGAGATCATGCCACTGCACTCCAGCCTGGGCCATAGAGTGAGACTCCACCTGAAAAAAACAAAACAAAACAAAACAAAAAGACTCTGGACAGGATACATGGGCCAAATACAACACAGGCAATCACGGAAACAAGCTGATGGTTAGTCTTTATAATAGACCCTCAAGGCTGGGAGCTGTGGCTCACGCCTGTAATCCCAGCACTTTCAGATGCTGAGGCGGGAGGATCAGTTGAGCCCAGGAGTTTGAGACCAGCCTGGGCAACACGGCAAGATCCCTGTCTCTACAAAAATACAAAAAATTAGCCAGGTGTAATGGCCTGCACCTGTAGTCCCAGCTACTCAGGAAGCTGAGGTGGGAGGATTGCCTGAGCTGGGGAGGTTGAGGCTACAGTCAACTGTGATCGCATCACTGCACTCCAGCTTGGCCAACTGAGTGAGACCCTATCTCAAAAAAAACCTCAACCAAACAAACTAGACTCTGAAGACAGGGGCCTAGATGGCCAAACCAGACCAGCGAAACATGTCCCAAAGCCCAGTTGGTCTCTTATAGAGAACCAGTAACTTTTTCTTTTTTGTTTTTGAGACAGTCTTGCTATGTTAACCAGGCTAGTCTCGAACTGCTAGGCTCAAGCAAGCCTCTTGCCTCGGCCTCCCAAAGTGCTAGGATTATAGGCATGAGCCACTACACCTGGCCAACTTTTTCTTTTAACCTAATCAGAAACTGTTCTACTTGGTTTGCAGAGTTTATACAGGTGCATCAAAAAGTATTTGCTTTATGTTGTCTTGACAATGAGGAAAGAAGCATACACTTCTTCAGTATGTTTACTGAAGCATACACTCCCCCTGACCAGCCAAAGGAAATCAAGGGTTATGAGATTGTTCATGACAATTCTGGCTAATGAGTTTTTTGTGGGGGTTATCCTGCATCTTTTTTTTTTTTTTTCAGGTGGAGTTTCGCTCTTGTTGCCCAGGCTGGAGTGCAATGGCGCTATCTCGGCTCACCGCAACCTCTGACTCCTGGGTTCAAGCAATTCTTGCTGCCTCAGCCTCCCGAGTAGCTGGGATTACAGGCATGAGCCACCACGCCCAGCTAATTTTGTATTTTTAGTAGAGACAGGGTTTCTCTATATTGGTCAGTCAGGAGACCTCAGGTGATCCACCTGCCTCAGCCTCCCAAAGTGTTGGGATTATAGGCATGAGCCACTGCTCCTGGCCTTATCCAGGATCTCATCACGTCAAGATGGCAAATGAATTTAAATTTAAGCTGGTTTGTTGGGCTTCTAGAGTAGAAGCCGTGTCATCTGCTAAGGTCAGAGACAAGTTTGGGACCACTTTTTCCAATTGTGTGACCGCCACTGTGGGTGTCCCGACCTGCAGGACAACAACTGGGATGAGGGAGAGGGAGTGAGGATGAAAGAGGGACAGGAGGCGCAAAGAATGGAGACAAGACAGGACTCTGATCAAGTCTCATTTATTCAGCAGGGGAAAGCAGCTTATAAAGGCAGCTGCAAGGAACTGGGAGGTGAGGGAGGAGCCGCAAGTTGTTTACGCTTGGGAAAGTCCGGCCATGTGATTTCTGGTAAATGGCAACTTTTTATCATCTGAGGCCTGGCCAAAGGCCCCTTTTTTATTTTAAGTATGGCGTAGAAAACAGCTAATCCTGAGGGAACCATGCCTGTCTTAGGTCAGGAACTTACCCATGCAATGGTACTGCTTTCCTTACCCATCTTAGGGAGAGGGGCTATTTTTGACCCCTTCCCTGTCTTAGGTGGTGGTACCTAATGCATGTGTTCCAGTTGCCCGTCATTGGCTAACCGGTTCAGCTCACCAGGACTAGAGGCGGTATGTGGTGGCAACACACACATCGTTCTTTTTGTCCTCTAGTTTGCGTTCAGCCATTTCTAACCTATGGTAGTGGACCTGTA
>PVKV010029228.1:0-23925 GCA_004027835.1 Alouatta palliata | reverse complement strand
GAAAATCTAGGCAAAACCATTCAGGACATAGGTGTAGGCAAGGACTTCATGACCAAAACATCAAAAGCATTGGCAACAAAAGCCAGAATAGACAAATGGGACCTAATCAAACTCCACAGCTTCTGCACAGCAAAAGAAACAGTCATTAGAGTGAATCGGCAACCAACAGAATGGGAAAAAATTTTTGCAGTCTACCCATTTGACAAAGGGCTGATATCCAGAATCTACAAAGAACTGAAACAGATTTACAAGAAAAAAACAAACAAGCCCATTCAAAAGTGGGCAAAGGATATGAACAGACACTTTACAAAAGAAAACATACATGAAGCCAATAAACATATGAAAAAATGCTCATCATCACTGGTCATTAGAGAAATGCAAATCAAAACTACATTGAGATACCACCTCACGCCAGTTAGAATGGCGATCATTAAAAAATCTGGAGGCAACAGATGCTGGAGGGGATGTGGAGAAATAGGAACACTCTTACACTGTTGGTGGGAATGTAAATTAGTTCAACCATTGTGGAAGACAGTGTGGCGATTCCTCAAGGACCTAGAAATAGAAATTCCATTTGACCCAGCAATCCCATTACTGGGTATATATCCAAAGGATTATAAATCATTCTACCATAAGGACACATGCACACGAATGTTCATTGCAGCACAGTTGACAATAGCAAAGACCTGGAACCAACCCAAATGCCCATCGATGATAGACTGGACAGGGAAAATGTGGCACATATACACCGTGGAATATTATGCAGCCGTCAAAAATGATGAGTTCGCATCCTTTGTAGGGACATGGATGAACCTGGAAACCATCATTCTCAGCGAACTGACACAGGAACAGAAAACCAAACACCGCATATTCTCACTCATAGACAGGTGTTGAACAATGAGAACACATGGACACAGGGAGGGGAGCATCTCACACTGGGGTCATTTGGGGGGGAAAAGGGGAGGGACAGCAGGGGGTGGGGAGTTGGGGAGGGATAGCATGGGGAGAAATAACAGATACAGGTGATGGGGAGGAAGGCAGCAAATCACACTGCCATGTATGTACCTATGTAACAATCTTGCATGCTCTTGTACCCCCAAACCTAAAATGCAATAAAAAGTATATTTAAAAAAAAAAAAAAAACAATAAGAAAACAACCCAATTAAACAAGTGGACAAAAAAATCTGAAGAGATGAAAGAAGATATACAGTTAACAATCAGCATACAAATGGATGGATGCTCAACAGCATCTTAGGAAATTGTCAATTAAAACAGTAATCAGATACCAGTGCCCACCTTGTAGAATGGCCAAAATTCAAACCACTTACAACACCAAGTGCTGCCAAAGATATGGAGCAACAGAAATTCAGTGCTGGTAGGAATGCAAAATGGTACAACCCCTTAGAAGACGGTTTGACAGTTTCTTAGAAAACCAAACATAATCTCAATCATATGATCCAGCAATGGCACTCCTTAGTACTTCTCAAAATGAAATGAAAACTTACATCTACATCAAAACCTTCACATGCATGTAAAGTAGCTGTCTTCATCATTGCCAACCGTCGAAAGAAACCAAGACGTCCTTTAATACATGAATGGATAAACTAAGTATGGTAGGTCCATACACAGAAACAATGAACCCTAATGTAAACTATGGACTTCAGTTAACAATAATACTTTAATATTGGTTTGTCAATTGAAAAAAATGTAGCACACCAATGCAACATGTTAGCAATAGAGGAAACTGTAGGGTTGGGGAAGGAGTATAGGAAAATCTTTGTACTTTCTGCTCAATTTCCTGTAAATGCAAAATTGTACCAAAGTATAAAGTTTTTTGATATTTAAAAAAAAAAAAAAAAAAGAAAACGTCTTTTTGTTTGTGACTAAAAGGAACATTTAAAATCTAATTGAAGACAAATTAAATACTCCAGGGATTTGCCACCTGAAATTTCAAGCAGTAGAAGAAACAAAATATGTATATTTTTTTTAATGTCAGACTAATTCTGAAGAGTTATGCGTTTTGCTACTTCTTTTTTTTTAGGAGACAAATCTGTTGAGTGCATAAAAGAGAGAGGCATAGTACAGCATCTTTCACTAGAAAAAATAAAAGGCAAGCTGTGAAAAAGAGTCACATATGCAATTTTAAATGTTCTATTAGCCATATGAAGAAAGAAAAAAAAAGAGAAGGGGAGATTTATTATAATGGTAATATTTATTTAACTGAATCTATCCAAAACATAGTATTTCAACAAGTAGTCAATAAGAAAAAACAATTGACATACTTTACCTTTTTAAATTATTGCACTAAGTCTTCAATACATATATATACACACACACACATATGTATACACATATATATGTACAATACACACATATATGCACATGTGTGTGTGTATATATGTATAACACACGTTGAGTCTTCAAAACTCCATGTATACTCAAAACAATACACGTATTTATAGGAAAGCATTGACAGGGTATTCAGGTCTTACCTGCAAAAAAAAAGAGAGGGGAAGATTAATTATAATGGTAATGTTTATTTAACTGAATCTATCCAAAACAGTATTTCAGTGAGTACTCAATAAGAAACACAATTGAGATACTTTACCTTTTTAAACTGTTGCACTAAGTCTTCAAAACTCCATGTATATGATTTTGAATTTTCTCTGTGTGTGTGTGTGTGTGTGTGTGTGTGTGTGTGTATACACACATGCATATATATATATATGTATATACTGGAAAGCATTGACAGGGTGTTCAGGCCCCATCTGCAATTCCAGCAGTTCTCATGATAACCTGAGGGTCATTGATCACTTGCTAAATCCTGTGGAGATTATGATTGAAATTTGTTTTGTAAGGCTGCAGGGCTTAACAATCTCTGTTAAGGATAAAGCCAATCAATTTTTAGGAAAATGCCAGGCACTATGATTTCCCCCCAATTTCCTTCCTGGGTTCTTTGTGAGCACAGTGTTGATTTTGCTTAGAAATCCATCTTCTGAGCAGGTGACCTTGTTATGCTCTCACAGGTAAGTCCTGGGTGAGGGTGTGCTCCTTCGGCTGGGATTTGCCTCTGCAGACCCTTACTGGGAAGCACTCAGGATAATCCACCCTGGAAGAGAATGGCACAGAGGCCCCTGAGGAGGCTCCAGCCAAGGCCATGGGAGCTGTGACACCTGGAGATGCACCTTCTGGGATGTCCTGAATTAAGACAGAGCCCGGGCCACATTCTCCACATCAAGCAGACATCAGGTGTGGACTGTGCCGGAGAGGGTGGATGGGGGACATGAGCTTGGGCATGGCAGCTTTCTCCTGTGGCCTAAGAGCTCAGCTGGGGCCCTCAGCTGGCAGCATGCACAGCAGCTAACAGAGCATTTCAATTTGATGGAGGCATCTGGACAAGGGCCACAGCCTCTCTAAAATGCTAAATAACATGATCCTGTTCTTTCAAAACTATCAGCTTCCAAGCACTATGAACAAGTCTAGAGATGCAATGTACAAGATGAGGAGGGTAGTTAACAATGCTGTATTGCATGTGGGCACTTTACCAAGAGGGTAGATTTTAGGTACTCAAAGAAATAGAAAGAGAGACGAGAGAAAGAGAAAGAAAGAAAGAGAGAGAGAGGGGGAGGGAGGAAGAAAGAAAGGGAGGAAGAAAGGGAAAGAGAGGAAGAAAGAAAGAAGAAAGAAAGAAAGGAAGGAAGAAAGAAAGAAAAGAAAGAGAGAGAGAGGGAGGAGGAAGAAAGAAAGGGAGGAAGAAAGAAAGCAAAGAAAGAAAGAAAAGGAAGAAAGAAAGGAAAAAGGAAAAGAAAGAAAAAAGAAAGAAGGAAGAAAAAGCAAAGAAATAAAGAAAACTACGAGATGATGGGCATGTTAATTTGGCTGTAGTATATATAGATAAATATATCAAAACAAAACATCTTAACTATCTAAAAAAGAATCATACAAAACACTGAGCAATCAGGTAAGGCACCTGCGGTGGGAGTTCGTGGCTCTCTGGATGTCCTAAGTATGGAGGGTGCTGCTATCTCACCATCTTGGCACACCTGGGACCAGACCAATTGTGGCTAGCCATGACGGTGCCTTGCTACACTGGCAGTAAATTCTCATCAAATGGGAACAAAGAAATCCCACTTTCCTTGCCAGCAGTGGGGAAGGGGTTCAGTTCTAACCTCCAGGCTGGACAGAATCCCCTAGCAAAAAAAAAATCCAAAAAGACACAGAGATTCCCTTCCTTCTTCTGGATATGAAGTCTGTGTGAAATTAAAAAAATAAAAATAAAAATATACTCTCCTCTTTTAAGTAGTAACATAAGTACAAAATAATTTAAACTTCTTTTCAATCAGGGAATGTGTTAAATCAGTAATGTGTGCTCTTCTACAAGAAGGGGATCAACTTTAATTAAAAAGAAACTGTAAAGAAAATCTTTGAATGTAAAAGAATTTTGTACATTTTTCAAATGTAAAAGAATTTTCTTTATGTTGTCATATAATTTTTTTTTCTCATGTTAGCTAAAAAGATTGCCGTGTTTATTTTTAGGAAGCAAAACCAAGAATATATCTGCTAACTAATCAAGTTGAGACAAATAACTTACTCTAAAACTTGACTGTTCTTCATTTATAAGTGACAAATAACTGTTATATTTTTCTGCCACCCAAAGCAAAAAGTTAAAGACTTTCCTGCTGTCAAATGTACTAAACTAAGATATGTTTATATATAGTTTGTAATCTCTAGGCTCGAGAGAATTACTTACAATGATAAAATGTTTTGTTGGAAACATGTTAGTGTGAAATATATGTCTGTCAGTTTTCTTTTGTAATTAACATGACATATTTAAAAATTTCTATTCCTAAAAACAATAAAAAATCAAGGCTTTAACAATGACTAAAATGTTTTTTTAATGTGTACAGTGCATTTTAAAGACAAACATTATCTTTTAGAAAAGTTTAACGAGACAAGTTATAGGGAAATTGAAATAAGCCTTGCAGTTTCTAAACTTACATTTATGTAGGGCTTTGTTTTTTCAGCAGTGTTTTGTGTGTGACCATGAAGAAAGTTACTCTGAGGACTGGCCAAGATGCTGAAGACACAAAATGAAAAGATGAGAAGAGTATGAAGTTGGCAACCTGATGACTTGATTGCATCTAAAGTTACCATCACTAAATTTTTAAATTATGTATGATGATAAATTTCCATTTTGCTTAAACTCCTTGATAGAGAACTTTATGTTACAGCCAAAAGCTGTCTAATTGATACAGAGAGATGAAATGTGCATTGGAACTACGTCAGAGGAAGCATTGGGTAATAATTAAGATTGTGAGTTTTTACATCAGTTGGCAGTAGCTTCATATGTATGACTTTGTCAATTATTAAAACCATAAAATGAATTTGGAGTGGAAGTGAGGGAGAGTAGAAAGGAAGAAAAAATATCAATTCTTTTGCACGTAGAGAAGCAGAAATAATTTGCAAATTATCAAGAGAAATTCTAAGAGACATAAGAAAAATAGCACAAATAACACAAATAACAAAAACTCATCTTGAAGTGATGATGTAAAGAAGAATATAAAATTGATATTAAAAATTAAAGCCAACATATCAGAAATATTGATACATGCATAAAGAAAAATTTCACATTGGCAGGTTTGAAAGATAAGGATTTCAACACACTTGGCAAATGATTCGGTTACGTTTTGTACAAGGAACACATCTAAAACAAAGAGAAAAGTCAAAGATCAGAAAAGTGAAGAGATGCAAACAGGCATGTTAGATATGCCAGCAAAAACCACAGCTATCACCATGACAGTATCAGCCACAAAACAACCGAGCTCACCAACCAGTTATCTGAATCCTGCAACTCAGGGCAGAATACTACTAAAAGGATCCCGGCCAGACGCTTTGCAGTGATTATGATACGATCCAAAATGACAATTTAGCATTTATAGATTTCCATAGATCACTGATATTCATTTTGAAAAGCACAGATAATATAACAATAAATGGATATGAATGTATTAGCTATGAGAATTTAATTGATGCTCAATTTCATGACAGCTTAAGTGATCATAAATAGATGAAAATGTACTGGCCTTAAATACTATAATTAAATTACATTGATTATATTAAACATAATTCTTAGAGAATATAACTTCTTTCAAATCGCATTAAAAATCTACACACAATTTTTTTTTTTTTTTTTTTAGAGACAAGGACTGCCTCTGTTGGGCAGTCTGGAGTGCAGTGATGTAAACTTGGCTCATTGCGACGTACACCTCCTGGGCTCAAGTCACCCTCCTGTGTCAGCTTCCTGAGTAGCTGGAACTACAGGCACATGCCACCACACCTGACTAATTTTTATATTTTTAGTAGAGATAGGTTTTTGCCAAGTGGCCTAGGCTGCTCTTAAGCTCCTGGATTCAAGCAATTCACCTGCCTTGGCCTCCCTAAGTGCCAGGGTTACAGGCATGAGCCACCGCACCAGGCCTAAGGAATTATATCACATATGTCATTGATATGGTTTTAATCTATGTTCCCGCTCAAATTGCTTGTTGAATTGTGATCCCCAGTGTTGGAGGAGAAGCCTGGTGGATGGTGACTGGATCAAGCAGGATTTCCCATGAGTGCTTTAGCACCAGGCTCTCAGTGCTGTCTTCACAATACAGCGAATGGGTTCTCTGGAGGTCTGGCTGTTTAAAGGGATGGCACCTCACTTTCTCTCTCTTGCCTCTGCTTCTGCCATGTGATGTGCCTGCTCCCACTTCACCTTCTGCCATGAATGAAAGCCTCCCTGAGATTGTACAGAAGCCACCATGCTGCCTGTACAGCCAGCAGAACTATTAGCCAATTAAACCTCTTTTCTTATGAATCACTCAGTCTCAGGTGTTTATAGCAATGCAAGAACAGACTAAGGTAGCCATAAAGAAAATTTTAAAAATTGTCAAATAAAGAAATGGCATAACCAACTTTATCTATAATAATGCAATCAAACTAAATACTGTAATAGCAGGAATAGAAATAAATAAAAAAGTCATCTGATAATTTTAAAAAAAGAGAAGGAAAGAAAATGTCTCTAGGGAACTCACAGAAGAAATCATAAACTATCTAGAAATTATATTAATTCAATTTTTGGAGAACAATCGATGCTTTATTTTATTTATTCATAAAACAAAAGTCATAAATAGATTAAATATTATTAAAGACTGGGAATTGGAATACAAACTCAACGAAAGCAGAAGAAAGAAAGAAATACAGATGAAAGCAAAAGTTAATGAATCCAAATGTGGAAAACGCTAGTGACCAATATATATATTCAAAATATCTTTGGGATAAAAGAAAACAATAAATCACTTAATTAAGATAAAAAGGGATATGTTAAAGGGGTTAAAGTTTCAGAAAAGTAATTATAAGATTTAAATGCTATGCAAATATATCTGAAAATACGAGTAACATGGCTAAACTTCCAGCAAAACCAAATGTCAAAACTGATTTCATAAGAGAGAAAATATGTTTATTATAAATTACATTAGGAAATAAAAAGAGAATATTTTCAAAAGTCTAAGTGATAGATAAATCCCATAGCTACTTACAATTCAGAACAGATGGGGGTGGGGAAAGTTAACTTTAAAAAAATGGGGGTGTATAAATTTAGAAAAGAGAGGAGGAGACTATTTCTTGCAAAAGGTTACAGCCTGCAAGGTGGCCATCCCACAGGCTGGGAAGCACAGCCTCCAGCCAAGACCACAGACAGGCACTTCGAAGGAGGAGGGGTTTGGGCAGGGAACTTTATGCTGAACAGACTGGCTAAACATACGTATTCAACAGGTAAGAGGAAGAGCTGTGAATATTCATGAAGGGAGTGCTGGCACATGCTTAATGGGCAAACGTGCATGTCACATACAACCCATGTTCACTTTGGGTGGAGACAACATATTACAATTAGGCCCTGTATGTCAAAAGATCTTTTCAGGACACGAAGGCCCATGAGTGGTTCTGGGCCTTCTGGTTCTCTCTACGAAGATTGTAGACTGCCCAGAATCAGTCCACAGTTGATGATCTTAGCTGGAGAAAGTTACTGAAATCAGTCTCTTGTCCAGTCAAAGCTGGAGTTATGGCTGATGAAACAGGCTCAGTTAGGCAGCCTCTGTGAGCTGCAAATTGTTTCACTAGTGTTTATCTCCAGGCCAAGGCTCGTTCACCTGCTTCAGAAAAATACGAGCTTCATGGCAGCAGAACACAGTGTATTATTCAAGTGTGGGGTGTGTGACTTCGCTGTTGCCTGACATGGCCTCAGGTTCTGTTTGTAGTCTGGTATCTTCTTGTCAAAAGAACTCTGTTCTGTTAGCCTTCTGTTTTAACATTAATGCTGGTCAGTTGTTTTGTCTAAAACAGCAAAGGAGAGGGGTATAATGAGGCCTCTGACCTCCAGTCCCGTCACGTTCAGGAACTCAGTTTTAAGGTTTATCTGGGGTCTCTTTGGGCAAGAGGGAGCCCACACACAGTCATTGGGGGCCTTAGGATTTTGTTTTTGGTTTACAGGAAGCAGGACAAAATGTCTCCTTGCTCAAACTCTTTTTCATAATGTTTTGTTTTGAGACAGTCTTCAAGTTATGGAAAACCATATGCCCCACATCCACATTTCTGCTTCAGCCATGTGGGGCTTACTGTGGACTATGCTCTTCTCCTTTACAGCAAAAACTCCCAGTCCAGAATCCCAGACTGCATTTGATGGTCAGGGCACATCAACCACCTCCAGTTCCTTAGTCTCCCCTCAGCATCACAACAGTGCTTCTTCAGAGATTATAGGCCAGTGGTTATGTTGAATGCCCCTGATTTGGGGCCAGTCTTAATGATTAGATTCTTAATGATTACATTTCAATGATTCGATGTTACTTAATTATTAGATTCAGTTGATGTTTTTTTGGCAAGAAAAATGCAGAGATGGTGATGGCTTCCTTCACTGCATGCTACCAGAAGAAAAATAATATCAATTTGTTCCACCACACTGATGGCAGCTTTGCCAGGTTTCTCCATTGTAAAGTGATTCGTTTTTTTTTTTTTTCTGTTACAATAGATATTTTGGGGGAGATTTGATATAGTTTGGCTGTGTCTCCACCCTAATCTCGTTTTGAATTGTAGCTCCTATAATTCCCACATGTTGTGGGAGAGACCTGGTGGGAGAAAATTGAATTGTGGGGGTGGTTCCCCTATACTGTTCTTGCGGTAGTGAATAAGTCTCACAAGATTTTATGGTTTTATAAGGGGTTTCCCCTTTCACTTGACTCTCATTCTTTTTTGCCTGCCACCATGTAAGATGTGCCTTTTGCCTTCTGATTGTGAGCCCTCCCCAGCCATGTGCAACTGTGAGTCCATCAAACCTCTTTTTCTTTATGAATTACCCACTCTCAGGCACGTCTTTATAAGCAGTGTGAAAATGGACTAATAAAAGCTTCTTTGGTACTATATAAAGTCTCATCATTCGTGCCACCTTCATTCACTATTTTAGCATCCAATGAGGTTCCTTGTCTTAATTACAATTCTGTGCCAAATAGTGATTTTCTAATCTGAGAATTCCATCTATGTTTTTATTAATTGGAAAGGAAGAACTTTTTCTTCTCCTCACTAATTTATTTAATCAAATGTAGATTCATCATTGTCTATTTTATTCACTGGAATGTAATCCGTTAGGATCATTATTTATTCTGATGCTTAAGTTCAAGATTTAGCAAATGGAAACACTTTCAAGATGGTTCCTCTGTCCTTCTGAAATGTCCTCATCTCTAAACATTTGGTAAAAACAAAATAAAAATAAAACTACTTAGAACTCATGAAAAAAGAAACTTCACTAATGGAAATTCTTTTTCTATTCTGTGTATATGTACATGTCATAAACCATTTGACTGTCACAATCTCCCCTGATATCATCACTTTCTAATAAATAATGTATGTTTTACACATACACAGAACTACATAAAGCTTATGTAGATATTTTGACTGATGCCTATCTCCATTAAGAAAAATCTGATAATTGAAAACACATTCAGTCCACATAAGGTAATGCAAATATATTAATAAACAGAGGTATGCAAATAAGATATGCAAGTAAACATAGTTTTTTAAAAAAATTATCCATTCAGTATTATAATAATACAATCACTGTAAACTTTTCAAGTGATTTTAAATATTCACTCTTTGAGTTTATGCTATTTCATTTTTTCTAATAGAGTAGCTAGTTTTGACACTATATAATACTGTCAGTACAAACTTAATCTTTCAAAATGACACCGTATTTTCAAGACACAAAAATCTTTCTGATGCTCTTAACATATGAAATTTCTGCTTTATAAAAGGCAAGATCTATAAAACACTTAAAAATGATGATGTTTATTCAGAGGTGATTTTTTTCTTTATTTTACAGTTGGACTATCCGTGATAATACATAGAGATATAGATTTTTAGAAAAACCCCTATTAGATTGTGGTATATATTAATTCTTTTTTAAGATTATAGGAAAGAATTAGAAATATTTTTATCCTTTTTTTCAGATTGGAAAAATGAATTAGAGAAAAGGTAACTGAAATGGCCAGAATTGCCTTGAAAATTGGTGAAAGAGCTTGGACTGTAGAACTCGGACACGCAGATTTCAAACAGGTAATAACTTCTTAGTTTTAAGCTTGTACCTTAATTAATTGAAAGCAAGCTCTACTAGGAAGAATTATTCCAGGTTTGGTGGAGTTAATGATATATTGGATGTTTCTATCTACGTGACTATATTCTTGCAATTACATGATATCTCAGTAAGAGACAATGTGGAACAATAAAGTAACTTATTGAAAACCTTAGTTTTTGCTCTTTTTTTGTTTGCGTTTTAAGATAACTATGTGCTCTACTTAGTTGCAATGATTTTGGCGTAGTGTTTAGCTCCTACTTTGTCCAGCAAAAATGGATTTTCCTCCTCAGGTTTATTACTTTGATAGTTAGTCACTTAAGCAACTGTGTTTCTAAAGCAATTTTGATCATGTCATTGGACATAGTTTAAGTAAGACAGGCTGACTGACGCCTTTTCATGTTTCTTACTATGGGTAATTGCTATTTCTACAAATGTCAGAAAGTGCCATGTTTTCACAGAGCTGTAAACAACATTGTCAATTCAAGGGCAGCAAAATGTGAAAACAATTTCAATGCTTTATGGGTATTGATTTAGTAATAAACAATAGAAATTCATATTTAATACTCAGTGTTCTTGCTTATAAATCTAATGCTTATAAGCTGCAAATATCTATTAATACAGTGGCTCCAGAAATGGATAGAAAAGGATCTTGATAGTTCTGACAGAAAAACAATCATGACTTCCCTTAATTCTTTATATCAGTCCTGCCAAGTCATATGCAGCCGATATCCTAAATTCAAGTTCTATTTTTAGTAGACTTCTGTGTTAAAATTTTTCTTTGGCATGTGTTCATGCAATAAATGGGAAGGTTTTAAGTGGCAGTTGTTATGTCCACAGGAAATTATAATGCCGTCCAGAATTAATTGAGAATAAGTGGTTGCTGGTGAAGTCGTGAAATGGCCTTGACATATTTCTTTATGTCTTTATTTCAAGTATTCAAACAGCAAAGATTTAATGCCTTCTCTGAGCAGAAGACGGCTGTATGTTAATAAAGAATGAAATTTAATTTCCTTGGTTCATGGAGAGATAAAAATATCTTTTAGATCTAGAAGAGAAGGTGGACAGATGATTTTTCATGCAGGTGTGGTGGGATTTTGTGAGTTTCCTTGGAAGTTCTCCACATCTCCAGGGAAGTTGCCTCTCTTAGGCTCCATCACGGACCACACTGGTGTCCTGGACCTGCTCACGGTGGCTTCTTCTTGGCAGGCACTCCAGCCTGTGCAATCCTGTGGACCATTGCTCACATACAAAGCAGGTGGGGGTAGTTCAAGGCCAAGCCCATTAAAGTCCTGATGCCACAGTAAAGAGTACAACATGGCTTGAAAAGGAATATTCATAATTAGAGTAAGCAGAATTTTCAGTTCTGAGGTGGCGCCTGCACAGACCGAGTTGTTTAAAGGGTCATAAGACAGTGAGCTACGCTCCCGGATCGTGCAGATTTCTCAACCCTTGGGGCTAGCCTGACCACCAAGGGTTTGGGTGTGTATCTGTGAAGAACTGGAAAAGCCCTGAAGAGTGGAACTCATTTACTACCTCAGCTTTTTAGTATGTGTGTGTTCCATGTTCCTCTTCTGGTTTTCTGATAACTCCGTGAAAAATTGATAACAATCTACCTCGTCGTTTTCACCAATCTTAAAACCCCCACCAGGCTCTGTAGCCTGGTCTGGCTCCCATGACGGCCTCTTTTGCCATAAAAATGGAGATATGTGAGTCCGTTAACGTAAAATGACTCAACAGACCCTGCTGGGTCTCTGGTTTGGTGGGATAATGACAAAAGAGTAAACAAAGTTCACAGCTTGTTCTATTGCTTGAAAATCTTCACTCTTTGTGTGTCAAGAAAAAGGTAGGGAAATTGACCTTTTGATACTCACTGGCCAAGTTCATTCACTTTTCATTATTTATTTATTTGGCATGTATTTATTGGACACTCACTGTGTCCCAGGCACGGTTCTAGATGAAGACAAGAGACCCTTGGGGTGCTCATCTCCTAGTAATGGGGGACAGACAGTGATGTGACGTAAAAATAAATTACATAGTGTGTCAGGAAGTCCCATGTGCCATAGACAAATAAGAAGTAGGGCAGTGAGAGGGATTGGGATAGAGGGAAGGGATTGTTGAGGTGTGAGGTGAGCAAGGAGGCAAGCTTCATTGCAAAGATGGCCTTTGAACAGACATGAAGGAGGTGGTTGCCAGCCATGGGATTATCCAGAAGAATAGCACCAGAGCAGAGGGAGGAGGAAGTGTAACAGCAGCGTGGCCTGCAGGAGCAGGGCAAGGAGTGATGTGCAGGGAGCTATTTCCCCAGCACTGAAGAGCCTGGGCTCTGCACTCCCTGCACTCACTCCCTTGGAATTCACATCTAGTCTTAGCATTAGAGAGATTTGCACGTACCAAGGATTTCCAAATTTATACTTCCTGTCCGTACCTCTCCTGAACACCCAGTTTGTATGCATTTCTCGAAATTTCAATTTGGATATGTGCAAGACATCTCAAAGTTAACATTTTAAGAAGTGATTTTCAGACATGCCCCCAACTCAGAAAACACAACACACACACACACTTGATCCACCGTCAGCCTATAAACTGCCAGTTGACAGTTCAACTGCTTGGAGTTGTTGACATTTTCTCTGGATTTGTAGTAAATCCTTAAATTTCCCTTGGAAGAATGAGTCAATGGAGGTGTAAATTGAATATGTGTTAATATTAATTTTCATAACTTTTTATGTTAATGATTACTACTAAAACAAATGATTTATTCTCCCAATTTCTCTCTCTCTCACATACAAAAAATCTCTTTCTTTCTTAGATAACACATATACAGGAGTGTAAAAAATTTTAATTCCCCAAATTGGTATCATATGCTGACTGTTTTAAAGAAACAGAGTTTGATCTAGCATTTAGTTTTATATCACTGGCATTTCAGAAAGAAACAGCTAAAACTATCAAGGACTGAAAGAATCCTCTGTAAATTAAGTGGCCTGAGTAGCCTGGGAAACATGGTGAAATTTCGTCTCTACCAAATACAAAAATAAATTAGCTGGGCATGGTGACAGGCACCTATAATCCCAACTACTTAGGGGGCTGGGGCAGGAGAATTGCTTGAACTCAGGAGGTGGAGTTGCAGTGAGCCGAAATCACGTCACTGCACTCCAGCCTGGGCCACAGAGCAAGACTCCGTCTTAAAAAAAAAAAAAAAAAAAAAAAAAAAAAAATTAGGCGCCCTGGATTACCAAGGATATTATCAGATTATTCAGTAGAGTAAAAAGTAAAAAGTATTGCACTGGATTGAATGCAGGGTGTTTTGCTCACAAAAAAATTAAAAATCACTCCATGTTGTTTGAGAAGTATGACATTCTGCTGTAAAATCTACCTCACCCTAAAATATACATTTATTATTATATAACTATATATTTAGATTAAATGGTCCTTGGTCAAAATAGAAACAACTTGACTAAAAGAGGACTCTTCTAGTCAAACAATAAAATTAGGGTTTATAATGTGTAAGCCAGTGTTAAGCCACAGCAATTGTAAATGTGTGATCTTTACCCACCTGTGAATAGCTTTGTGTTAAAATTATACTCATCTCAGCTGTTTGTTCTTGATGGAAAATATACAAAGAAATTTGAAGAACTAATAATAGCTATTGCTTTTTGTTATGACAGTTGACTCTACTGCTTAATTGCTGGGTATAATACCATTCACTGCAACTGTAAACAGTGGCGACTTTCTTTCATGCTATTGCAATTGCCCTGTGAATCACAGTACCGGGAGGCTGCAAAGGCATAATAATAAAAGCGTGTCATAAATTTCTCTAAGCAATTATTGTATTTCATGCCTTATTATTAAATGGAACTTTGAATTTTTCTACTTAGGTAGAGTTATGATTTTTTTAAATAAAAGCTCTTTTATTCAAAGGTATTGAGGTATGATTTGTGCTACACATGATTCCACGAGGGGGTTTGCGTCACTTGTGACTGTAAGGACTGAAACTCAGGTGTGTATTCTGGTCCATTGGCGTTCCTCGTTTCCCCCACCTCCCTCATCCCACCATGCTCAGGCAAACAAAGTCGTCACAAATGATGCAAATTGCTTTCTTCTCCATCCACTCATTGTCTGAACAGTTGTCTAGAAGAAGTGAATTCAAGCTCCTGTGTCTGCTTTGCGGTGCTCTAGGGGGCATCATTTTATCTCTATTGCAAATGGTATCCCATGATGTCGCTGACTTTCTTTCACTTTATTTATTGTGTATTTATTTGAGACAGGGTCTTGCTCTGTCACCAGGCTGGAGTGCAGTGGCGTTATTATACCTCACTGCAGCCTCAAACTGCTGGGCCCAAGCGATCCTCCCACTTTAGCCTCTTGAGTAGCTGGGACTGTAAGCGTGTGCCACCATGGCCAGCTAAGTTTTAATTGCTTTTTTTTATTTTTCCCCAGTAAAGAGGTCTTAGGGTTAGGCTGGCTGGTCTCAAATTTCTGGCTTCAAGGGATCCTTCCACCTCACCCTCCCAAGCCATTGAGATTACAGGTGCAAAACTACATAATTTTCTCAAAAATCTGAATATTTTCAGCTATGCAACTAATACATGTTATGAAGTATTCAAAATGTATATCAGAAGACTAATATAGTCTGAAGGTATGTGTTGATTATGATCAACTTCTTGGTCTATGTTATTAGACCAAAGAAATTGATCTTTGTCCTTAACAAGTACCCAACGACAGGAGATTAGTTTTGTAAGCACTAAAGAAGCTTTTGTAACACTAGGTTAAACAGTTACTTCATATCCAGTTTTGTAATAGAAGGCGATTTACGCTAATGCTGTGATTTCCTCTGCATCCGACTCTATGGCTTTCCAGCACACACTCTGTTGGTCTATTAAAGATATGGCCCAGTTAATAACCACTCCCTTCAGCTAGGATCACGCTTTCCATTATATAGTGCACTACACTAGGGAAGTACCATTTACTTTTCCCAGCTACATGGTGGCTATACGTTTTGGTCACCTTAAGCATGTTCACCAATAAGTCTTTAACACAAGATAAATGTCATAGAAAAATACATCATGATTTTATTAAAATAGGTGTTACCCTTGAGAGAGAATCCTAAAGCCTGCAGAATTCTTATCATCCTAACTCACTTATTAAAATAAATATGTATGCATGAGCAATTATTAAAAAAATACATGCTTATTATGAAGTGTTAAAAAGTTTGAGGGAGAGGAAAACATCCTGGAATTCCTCCACCCAGAAATAACATTAATAAACTAAACACCTATATACACACTTTAAAAATACAATTTTATACTACTACATTATATTATTGTTTTTTGAACATTTGTTCCTGCTGCTGCATATTATATCATCTAAATTCTGACTTTTTAGACTTTTCCATGATTTGTATGAACAGTTTTCTACTGTTAAACAATTTGGTTTTTTATTTTTTACTCATAAAATATAGGGATAAACTTTCTTTGATATAAAAAATTTCATTTATTTGTTATCATTGCCTTTGGGTATATTCTTAAAAGTAGCCTTTTTTCTTCGAAAGGTTTGAGCGTTTATTGCATCAATATGTATTGACAACTGGCATCTATAAAGTCTGCATTGATCTACAGCTTTGTCTTCACTATACAGATGTGCGTTTTCCTGAATGTGAACTAACACGGAGCATGAAATGTTTTAATCATATCGATTTGATTACTGCTCTTCTAATTTACATTGATTATTGCTAGAATAACGGAATATTTTTAGGTGTTTACTTGTCCTTTGCTTTTGCTTACATGTATTACTTGCTCATACCTTGATGATTTTTCTATTGTAATGTTGGCATACTTCTCATTGACTTATATGGGACTTAAACTATTAAAATGTATCATCATAGTTTATTGTGTGCCTTTTAGATTTTTTAATATTAACCTTTGCACACATTGTGAGCACTAACTTAAGGACAAATTGTATATAAAAAGGTCAGGAAATAGTTGGTATACTCCACTTGCAAGTAACTGGGATAAAAACTTAATTAGATTTTTCTATTTCAACACGAGATTCCTTATTTTTGAAATATACCTGAATAATAGATGTACAACCCATTAACCATCTTGTCCAGGACATTCTAAAGACAAGGGCACTTCATAATCATCATGAAAATATACAATACAGTTAGTATTTACTGAATACTTACTATGTGTAAGGCATGTGCCAGGGAGTTACTTATACAGTAGCATGCATGAGATTACAAAGCTAGTGTATGTTCTACCACAATTTTACTCCAGCTAAGATTAAAAAACAAGTCCATAAAATTACCTCGTGTTTTCAAGGTAGAGATTTTCTGTAATAAAATCTTGATCTATTAAGCTGAACTGTATGAAATTATTCTTTTTCTTGTTCAATAGAGATTTAATATCAATATAATTATATAGTTCAAACCAATTAATTTAAAAATGGAAAAGACCATAGAAAAAATTATGTTTCAACTAATCATAAAATAATTTTTTTACAAAAATATTATTGTTAAAGCCCAATTAAAGTATTTTACAGAGGTCAAAACTGAGACTGAGAGAGTTTAAGCAGGTAAGTAGCAAAATATTAAATTGGAACACAAAATCCAGCAATTTGTAAAAATAAATACATCATGGCCAAGTGGCCTTCATCTCAGGAATGTAAAGTGTTTGTTCATAAAGCAACGAAATTCACCATCTTGACGTAACAAAAGAGAAGATTCATGTTTTAATCTTATTAGATGCAGATAAATCATTTGCCAAAATGCAACAAAGAAGAAACAATTAGGATTACAAGTATTACAAGGGAACATTTTCAGCTGATAAAAGGCACCTACTAATCATTAACCTAATATTTCACCTAATATCAAAATACAGGCAAGGGTATGGGTTTCCCCCACTTCTATTCAGCATTGTATTGGATTATCCAGGCAGTGCCATGAGGCAAGATAAAGAGAAAACATCATGGCAATTGAAAAGGAAGATGTAAAGTTGTCTTTATTCTTGGAGGTCATTATCATTTATACATAAATTATGTAGAAACTTAGAAAACAACTATCATCAGGAATAAGTGAAAACAGTATGGTGGCATGATGCCTGGTCAAGAAACACAAACTATATTTTAATACTATAATAGCAGAGACTTGGAAAAAATATAAATACAAATGGATTTTTTAAAATGCTATTTAGAAGAGTATGAAAATCATAAAGCATTTGGGGCTAAGTTTACTGAAGGATGTAGAAAGCCTCCATACTATTTTAGAACTACAGCATTTTGAATAGAGAAATTAAAGGAATATATAAAATGATAGTTATACCATGCTCAGAGACTGGGCATTATCATGTTGTGAAGATGTCAGATATGTTGATTGCAGTATGTACGTAGGGGCAGGGAAGCAATCACTGCAATATTCCATTGACTCAGCAGATCCAGTGTGAGACTGTCCTGGCCCCCATCCTCTCATTCTAAGAGGAGTTTGTGATACAACCTCAGGTGTCAAGGCAACGTAAACTCTGAGCAATGTTTTCCATTGTGTCCAGCTATTCCCCAGTGTGTGGTTATCCATGTATATTTTTATTTGAAGAAGCACAGGAGGAATCATTACTGTATATACTTGTTATGGTATGGATGGGTATTTCCTCATGGAAATTTGGTCTTTCCTTCAGACCAATTCAATTTCTCAAAATTGGCTTAATTCTAGAATCCGGAGGATAATTTTCAACATTATTTTGAGGCAGTATCTCTCAGCCACCTGATCGTCAGTATCTGATGTCTTATTGTTATATTATAGAAGGATCAATGTACTTTGTTGCCTTTGAATATATAATACTTATGTCTACATTTTGTTTTGTTTTGATTTTTAGCACTAACTTGTCTGTTACCTCCATTGCTACCAGGGAACCAGGATTGAAAGCATGTGCTGCTCTCAGACCTGGCCTACAGAAAAGAACTGACACAGACCTTCTCAGATGTGTTGTTTCTCTGTCACTGGCAGCTTTGATTCAAATTGGAGTAGTCTTCAGAACTCATATTTAACCAGAATACATGGTTAACCATGTTTAACCATGTAAACCAGAATTCATGTTTAAGCATAACTTCTTATTTTTGACTACCAAAGAAAATGAACTAAAAAATTACCTACTGTTATCAGAAAATTGTTACCAAAAATACAAAAAAAAAAAAAAACCACACACCAAAAAAACCAAAAATAAAAGCCCCACTGTTTCAACCTGTATTTTCCACATCCTTCAGTCATATTCACATCTGATATCAAAACAAACTCTCAGATAGGACAAAGGAACTCACATAAAGAAACATAATTATTCGGTGTGGTATTTAATCATGGTGGTACATACATTAGAAACATTTGGACCATTTGTTAAAACTGTAGGTTTTGGGGCCATGTATCTGACCTGTTGATCAGAATACGTTACAACAATTCCCAGAAGCCTGCATTTTTAAAAACTCCTCACCCCCACCCCACCTTATTCTGATAACACTGTAATTTGGGAAAATGTTACCTCACTAGGGAGGCACATACAGTTAGTTACTGTAATGTTGATCAAATAAAGTATAATGGAAAGAGATTCCAAGTGGTGGTCGAGCAAAGTTAACATGTGTTTATGAGAAAGTAGTTTATATGTTGGAGGTTACAAATGGTCCCGGGATGGTGAGAAAGTAATGTAGCCCTTTGAGGAAGGGAAATATTAGGACTAAGTCAGGTATTACGGTGTCCTGGAGTCTACCTCAGAGCCCTAATCTGAGGCTGGGTAACTGAAAAACTTAGCCAGTGACTTATTGAGAATGAAACACTGGTGTATGAATAGCTCTGACATCAGGATGCCTTGGGAGGTACTGGGCCTCGGGGCCAATGCTAATGTTGACAATTTCCATTTGATCATTAGGTCATTGGTCTTCTTGCCAATATGACTTAATTCAGAGCTCCAGAAAATAGAGATATTCGGCTGCGTGGACTCCTAATTCAGCTCCAAGGAAGATCCATCCTTAGACAGCACTGGGCGGCAAGGGACATAGTAATGGAAAACTGTGCATTTCTAGCAAAAGAATGTGATCCTTTTATGTTTTATTTAACTAGTTCTTCAATCCCATATTTTTAATAAAAATTTTAAAAGTAAACAGTGTATCCATAAATAATTCATCAGCTATTTGATTTTCTAATTTGTCTTATTGACATGTCCTTCCCTTTATTTCTAACTGAGCTTCAGTTCTCCTTCCTAATATACTCTCAGGCACAGCTTCTCTGTTCTGGACAGTGTCAATGATGACTGTTGGGTGCTTTTTACTGAGAAGTCCTGGTTCACGATGCTACTGAAAAGACAGCTTTCAAATCAACCATACGTTGCCTATGACAGATTTCAAAAGCAATTTCCTTCTAGTTGTAACAAAAGAATATTATTTTCATTGCTGCTTCTGTGCTGAGAGTGACTTAATGTGGTTGAGAAACACTGTTCAGTTCTTGATTTTTAAAATGTGGTGTGCAAATTAGGCCATTTTCACAACACCTTGCAAGCCATGCTAGATTGCTGCATATAGTACCTTATTCTGATGGAGCTATTCGAAATGTTTCAGTGTGTGCTACTGGTCACCTTTCATCTGTTTATGAATCATCCATAAATGCTGCCTAATGAACTAGGATTGGTAATTGTTCCAAAACTTTCATGCGTTCTCCAATAATTATTTAAATGTATAGCAACTATTGGCATCTCAAATTCTATCTTCAACTATTGACATCTTAAATTTTGATTATTAAACAAACACTATTTCCTGGAAATAACTTTATAACTTCCATTGGGTGAGTTATGTGAGCTTATGAGAGCTACTTGAGATGTATTTCAAAAACCTTTAATCCTCGTTTTCTTTTTGGTGCTAATGCCACATCTATAAAGATGTAAAAAATAGAATGCAACTCCAGTGGATGTGTTTATAATTCCTTCCAAGTCTATCAGGAGCATTTCTAGAGATATTAAACAGAAAACAGGTGAGGTGAAGTTCAAATTAAATTAACGTGTCAGTTTGGCTTTAATGGAATTCGTGTTCTTTCCACCCTGCAGAGCCTTCCGATGGAGAGGTACTGAGCTATTTCTTTAATAGTCATAGTTTTAGTCTTGATTCGGTCAGCAACTGATTTAGGACCTTGTGCAATCCAGTTCCTGTATACTTGGTCTTCTGTATACTGTATACCTGGACTTCTGTATACTTGGTCAAAAAATAAAAAAAATATTACGTATTGGGAAAGGGACCCAGTTCAAGGATCCTGCCATCTCTAAAATCCTTACCTTCCATGATGAATAAATGGTGTTATCCCGTTTGTATTGGAGAAAAATCATTTACAGAAACATAAATCCTCATTATCCTTTGCTTCCGCCTCACATCTGGCTGGATTATCTTTCTCTTGGTAACCTAACTTACCAATGATGGCTCTGGTTTGCCTACAGTGGTGGGATGAACTTGGGGATGCATATTCCCCGTAGAAGATATTCTTTGTCACCCCCAACTGGGACAGCTTAAGAGGCCTACATGTTGCTGGAAGAGGAGTCAGTAACTAGTTATGTAATTATGGGCCAGAGAGTGTCCATGTCTGGGTCCTGTATTTCTCTTGTGGGCAATGGCAGGGCCCAGAGGTGCCACTCGGCTCTCACACTGACCCACTGGCATGGGTGCAGAGGGCACCATTGCTGGCCACTCTCCCCCACTGTGCGCTTGACCTAAACCACCATGCCAACAAAGCCAGGCAATGCTCTGGAGGCCATTCCTCCACCAGCTGAAACAGAGCGGCTCTTCCCTTTGAGGACAGGCTTTGTGAGGTGAGGGCCTCACCCCTGAACAAGAACAGGATCTCTGGAAGCACAGTTAACTCACTCCCTAAGAAAGCATTCCTTTTCACCACCAATCATGGATTAATACAAACACCATTGACTTTGACTAAGAAAAATAAGGATTTTGCCTAGTTCTCTGATTAGGACAGAAAGCACACGTAGCACTTTATCCCAGAAATGCACCTTTACTATGTGTTACAAGCTTTCCTACGAATTTTGGATTCTTTGAGGGCATGCACGAATTTAGGTGACAGACAAAATGTGACTGGATTGATAATGAACCCAAGTAAGATTTGCCTGGTTTCAGGTTTCACGTTCTGGGTGTCTCTTTCATGTTCAAGGAGAGTATCAGGTTAAATGTCAAACTTCCTCATAAGAGGAGCCCTTCCACTAAAAATTTAGAAAAATGAAAGAGCTCACATGGTCTCATTTCTGTTTTCTCATTTTTTTTTTCTTTTGGAAGCCTGTTATTTAAACTTCACTGAATAGTTGAGTTACGCAGGGGCAGAATATCATCCGAAGTGAACTGGCCTAAATCATTCTTCTGGAACCCTGCCAAGTGCTGAATAAAGAATGTGTGGCATCCAGGTCTATTAGGAGTGACATGTAACCAACTCCAAATGTTTTCTGCTTTACTGACACAAGGCCACTTCATGAAGTGGCAGTTGAATATTAAACAGCCTTTTAGCCTGAAATAGAATCTCAATATTTCTCTACTTTCTCTCATGAAAATATTGCTTTAAAAACATCAATGGATGGATACAATTCTTCAGCTATTTTACCTTGACTAGTATACTGTTTATGGTAAAATTTTAAGTTATACAGTATAATTCACACTCTGCCATATAAGATTTTTTTTCTATTCTTTGAAAACAATAAATAGTAACTTTGAGACCTATGATAAGATGAAAACACATTGTCCCCTTTTTCTTCCTGATGGATAACCAATCACTTTTAAATATATTCTATTTCTTTCTCATTCAACTGAATGTTTTTTTTTATTCTGTGTTTCTATGTCTTTATGTACATGAAGGTATTTATATAAGCATAACTATTTACATGTACATATGTATGTGAGTAAAAAATAAGAATTGCTTATTGTATATTGCAGATTCCTACATTTATTTGTATATAGCTCTCATATATTCATATGTTTAACAAATATTTATTTAACACCATATGCCAAGCACTCTTTTAAGTTTGGGAGCTAATATTCTGCTTTCATGAATTTCATATTCTGTTGGGTTGCAACATTATTGATTTATGGTTACTATGGGATGAAGCACATACCTTTGTGGCTTTCTACAGTATCAAAATTATTACAGGGAAAGTATAAACAATTGAGGTTACTATACTTTTCTGAGTTGTATTGCTTTATTTGTACCAATTACTAAGTGCAAGATATTTTTGCCTTGATCAATTCCATTTTGTTACGTTCTATAATCTTTATATAGGAAGCACCCTCTAACATTTGTTATTTATATTTTAGATTTTAATATATGTTATCTAGAAAGAAAAAAATAACCCACAAATTTAAATAAATGTATAGTCATTTATCTTCTAAATTAATTTGTTGACAGGTAAGGTAGTATAGAGAATTTGTACTCAGTATTCCTACCATACTTTGAACTTCTTGAATATACTTTTCTCTGTTCAAATCCATCAAGCTGAATTGTTTGTTGGACTATGAAAATTATGAAAGACAGCTTGTAAGAATGTATAAGCTACAAGAAGATAATACATTAAAGTTAGTGGTAAAACGAAAGTGAAGACATATAGAGACGTACATATGCAACTAAAAAACATTCCTGATATGGATAACTTAGTTGATGTCTGTATTCCTCAACCATAGTCACAGAATAAAATGATTTAAGTAGCTTGTACCTTAAAAATACAGTTACTGGGGTCCCATCCCACTGATGGGCCTTCTGAAGTGGGGCCCTAACCATGTCAGATTTTTAAGAACGCTATCCCTATCAAGCTACCAATGACCTTCTTCGCAGAACTGGAAAAAACCACCTTAAACTTCATATGGAACCAAAAGAGAGCCCGTATAGCCAAGTCAACTCTAAGCAAAAAAAAACAGAGCCGAAGGCATTACACTACTGGACTTCAAACTATATTACAAAGCTACAGTAATCAAAACAGCATGGTACTGGTACCAAAACAGAGATATAGACCAATGGAACAGAACAGAGGCCTCCGAGGCAACACAACACATCTACAACCATTTGATCTTTGACAAACCTGACAAAAACAAGCAATGGGGAAAGGAGTCCCTGTTTAATAAATGGTGTTGGGAAAACTGGCTAGCCATGTGCAGAAAGCAGAAACTGGACCCCTTCCTGACACCTTACACCAAAATTAACTCCAGATGGATTAAAGACTTAAACATAAGACCTAACACCATAAAAACCGTAGAAGAAAATCTAG